>CAUYPK010060561.1:0-15143 GCA_963574355.1 Loris lydekkerianus | reverse complement strand
TACCAAAGTAAAGCTAATGTGTGTTAAAAAACACTTGTTTAAATAAACTTTAGCTTTCTTTACTTTTTTTTTATTTTTTTTTTTTTTTGCTTTTTTTGTTTTTGTTTGTTTTTGAGACAGAATCTCACCGTATTGTCCTTGGTAGAGTGCTGTGACATCACAGCTCATAGCAACCTCAAACTCTTGGGCTTAAGCGATTCTCTTGCCTCAGCCTCCTCAGTAGCTGGGACTACAGGCACCCAACACAATGCCCAGCTGTTTGGGGGTTATAGTTGGCCTGGGCTGGATTCAAACCCACCAGTTCTGGTATATATGGCTGGCACCCCAGCCACAGAATTACAGGAGCAGAGCCTGAAATTTTTTTTTATTTTTTATTTATTTTTTTTTTTCAGTTTACGCCAGGGCTGGGCTTCAACCCACCACCCCTGGTATATGAGGCTGGCTGTTTTTTGGTTGCAGTTATCATTGTTGGTTTTAGCTGGCCCAGGCTGGGTTCAAGCCCGCCTACACACTGAGCTACAGGCGCCGCCCTTGAGTTTTATGTCTGAAATAGCCAGTAATAAAAAAGCCAAAAGGGTATGGCAAGATAGCCATATACCCTATATACTCGAGTATATACGGTATATCCACAGATACATTGGGTAATGTGTCTCTTTTTAATCAGTTAACATCTCTAATACTAATATTTTTTCCCTCTGTACATGAGATGTCACATATAGGCATACCATAGCAAAGTAAATACTACCATAAACAAGTTACATGAATGTTTGATTTCCCAATGCATATAAAAATTATCTACAGTACACTGTAGTCCCTTAAGCATGCAATAACATTATGTTGAAAACACAATGTGTGTATCTTAATTCAAAAAATACTTTCCTAAGAAACAAGGACTATAGGCTCAGTGCCTGTAGCTCAGTGGCTAGAGCGCCAGCCACATACAGCAAAGGTAGCAAGTTCGAGCCCAGGCCGGGCCTTCCAAACAACAATGACAACTACAACCAAAAAATAGCCAGTTGTTATGGCAGGTGCCTGTAGTCTCATTTACTTGAGAGGCTGAAGCAAGAGAATCACTTAAGCCCGAGAGTTTGAGGTTGCTGTGAGCTGTGACGCCACAGCATTCTACCTAGGGTGACATAGTGAGACTCTGTCTCAAAAAAAAAAAAAAGAAGAAGAAGAAGAAGAAACAATGATTATCTAAGCCTTCTGCGTTTTGTAATCATTTTACTACTGGAAGGTCTTGGTATTGGTATTGATGGCTGCTGGCTGGCTGGCTGGCTGATCAGATGATGGTTGCTGAAGGTTAGAGTGGCTATGACTATTTCTTAAGACAACAGTGAAGTTTACTATACTAATCGACTCTTCCTTTCAATAAGTATTTCTCCTTAGCATGTGATGCTATGTCACCCACAGTAGAACTCCTTTCAAAATAGGTTTCCTCCCAAACTCCATCACTGTTTTATCAACAAAGGTCATGTAATACTATTTTTTTTTTTTTTTTAAATAGAGACAGAGTCTCACTTTATGGCCCTTTGGTAGAGTGCTATGGCATTGCAGCTCACAGCAACCTCCAGCTCTTGGGCTTAGGCGATTCTCTTGCCTCAGCCTCCTGAGTAGCTGGGACTACAGGCGCCTGCCACAATGCCCGGCTATTTTTTTGTTGCACTTTGGCCCGGGCTGGGTTTGAACCCACCACCCTCAGCATATGGGGCCAGCGCCCTACTCAACTGAGCCACAGGCGTCGCCCTGCAATACTCTTAAGTCCTGGGTTGGGCATGGTGGCTCACACCTGTAATTCTACCACTTGGGAGGCCGAGGCAGATGGATTGCCTCAGCTCACGAGTTCGAGACCATCCTGAATCAAAGCAAGACCCCATCTCTAAAAAATAGCTGGGCATTGTGGTGGGCACCTCTAGTCCCAGCTACTGGGGAGGCTGAGACAAGATAATCACTTAAGCCTAGGAGTTTGAAGTTGCTGTGAGCTGTGATGCTACAGCACTCTACCAAGGATGACAAAGTGAGACTTTTGTCTCTAAATAAATGATGTAACCTAACTGAAACCTTTCATTAGGATATTATTAAGAGATACACACATGCTCAGTGCCTGTAGCTCAGTGGTTAGGGTGCCGGCCACATATACTGGGGCAGGCGTGTTTGAACCCAGCCTGGGCTTGCTAAACAGTGACGACAACAACAACAAAAAATACCTGGGCATTGTGGCAGGCGCCTGTAGTCCCTGCTACTTGAGAGGCTGAGGCAAGAGAATCACTTAAGCCTAAAAGTTTGAGGTTGCTGTGAGCTGTCATGTGACCCAATGGCCCTCTACTAAAGGGCAACATAGTAAGACTCTATCTCAAAAAAAAAAAAAAAACATACACATATGTTTCAGTGTTTGTTATTAATTAACTAAAAAGTAGATTAAACTAGTCACAGGAGGTGTATAACTTTAAAACCAAATGCATTTTGTTGGACAAAACATTGGTAACATAGGCAGAAAATAAAATTGTCTAAAAACAGTTTTTCAGGTTTCATTTTTTCTTATACATTTATTAATCTTTAATAAACTTTTGTACAGCCAAGGAAATCAGTTAAAGTAGCATTTGTTAGTCATGACAGAATTGTTTATTTTCTATAATCTGGAGGATGAAAATTACATAAACTGTGTGTCACAAGTTGCAATTATAAATAGACCTGTTTGCTTGAAAATGATAAAAGCATTTTTGGCCTTTTACACTCTCTCTCTCCCTCTCTCTCTATATATATCATGAAGATTGTCTTTTTGAACACTTTAATTCTTAAGCACAGAGCCTGCTAAAACAAATATTTTTCTAGAGGCAGTAATTAAGTGCAATGTAGCTGGAAATGTGAAACACGGTTTCTCCTGCCCTTTTAGGAGCTAAGGAGATACACTCAGTCTTTACTGAATAAGTTTTAGTTTGCATGTCTTTGAATAATCTACACGTGGTATTATGCGGTGATAAAATCCAAAATAGAGTATATAGAACTGTCTATCAAGATTCATAAAATGTATAATTTAAGTAACAAGATATGTTGAGTCTATTATAAAATTTTAGTATTGGTAGAGAATTAAATTTTTTCTGATTAATCTTTAAAGAACTGAATATTGTTTTCAGCTTTATTACTGAATAATCAATTAACTGATACCATGTTCTCCCAAGTTTGTAGGTTGTCATTCTTTAATTCACCTTTTGAATTTTGGTGGTTTATCATGGTATTCTAGTAGAGTAGGAATATTCACTAATTTATTATGGATTATGAAGTAAAACCTAGTTGCAGCAGTGTTGTAATTAGTAATTTTTTTATAACCTTGGCAGTATTTTACAGTATTTAATGCTTGTTTGAAATGGTTTATTTAAATTAAATCTGTACAACCATGGGATAAAATGTAAAAAGCTGCGCTGTTAGGAAGCTATTAAAGTAGAGGCTATATTTACAGTGTCGTCTTTCAAATCTAGCTGTGCTGTAAACTGATGTTTGCTGTATGCTCCTCCTGATTTGAAATAGATGAAAGAAAATGAACCTATAATCACCATGGTTCACACAATGATTGAGAACTCGGCGCTAAGACCCCAACTGTACCAGCAAGTAAGGTCTCGGACAGTGAATGATACCGCTTTATCATCTGCAAAATCCCTCAGTGACAGTTTTGGTTTATCCTCAGATTTACTCATGACATCAGTGTTTTTCTTACTTTATTTTTTGTTTATGTTTATTTGGAAAACCACAATTCATCCATGCTTTTCAAGATGCTGCAGCATTCTTAGCATGGCTTTGCTGAACATTTTGCCGTTGAATATTAAGTGTGCCATTTTCCTAAAGTTTTTGTGCAGAGTTATTTGATTGATATGTACTTGGAGGTCTGCAGTACATTTGTAAAATTTTTACTGGATATCCATATATTCACATTAACTCTAAAAAGATTACAAATAATATTTAGGAGAAAGGCTTTGTGAAAATACTTAAGTCTCCCTCCACCTCCCTCAGCCCCCCTAGTGTTTTAGGAATAGAATAGATTCATATGAGAGTTCTTCAGTTTCTGTTTGGTAGCATGGTAAAACCTAAAAATGGCCTTTCTTAACCTACTGGGACTATCTTCTCCCTGTATTCTTACCATTCTTAATGTAGTCAGGACAATCCTACCTTGCTTTTAACCCATTCATTTCTCTAACTCAAAATATATGCCATAGAGTCAGCTGACTTTAATTTAGAACCCCTGGTAATCTGCAGATCTGCAAAAGAAGTCATACATGTTTCTATTCAATTTTTGTGTATTTCATGGTCTAAATGTTCCTAGCTGTGTATTTTGCAACATCAGCTTCTGCTAATTCAATACCCTCAAGTTATTCTCGCCTATGACCTGTTACAATATTTCAAAATCATACAGAAGAAGAAAAATAACAAAGCATGAAAAATGAATATTAATTTTTATTAAAATATATGAAAGCACCTATTGAAAGAAGCACTTTAAGCTCACACTGGCTTTAAAACCCTTTAGTCGCCATGGGTTCTGCGTCATGAGACCATATAACCAAGGGGTTGATCCAGCTGATGGGGAGGGGGGTGACTTATTTGTGAGTACAGTTTTCAAAATAAAGTACATCGTATGGTTAAAAATAGTCTTTAATTCATAATAAAGAGATTAAAAATAAATATTTAAAGTTAAACAGCTTTACTTCTTAAAAGAAAATGGGATCTCTCAATTCTTAAAGTCCCCAGGTTCTAGAACTTAGACCATCCATTCTAGAGTGCCACACTTGAGAGCCTTAGCTCTTACCCTGAAATGGGTGTTTTTTTCAGAGCCTGAAGCTGTCAGTAAAATATGTCATTTTTTTTTTTTTTTTTTTTTGTAATACTAAATTGACATCAGAGCAAAGGCATTTTATTGTATTATATGTTTTCTTTTCACACTTTGCACATTTTAAATACGAGCAATAGTCTGGATTTTCTTTTGGGTTTAGTTTTCTGATTCTTTTTTACATAAATTGACATTAAGAGTTCACAGTGCAGAAATCATTGATTTAAATTTCTCAGTTACACCAAAAATTCTAACTACAGTTATTTCAAAAATGTAGAGATGAGTAAGATTAATCTTACATGGTATCGGGCGGTGCCTGTGGCTCAAGGAGTAGGGCACCCGTCTCATATGCCGGAGGTGGTGGGTTCAAACCCAGCCCTGGCCAAAAACTGCAAAAAAAAAAAAAAAAAACTTACATGGTATCACTGACCTTGAATGCCAAAGAGTGATAGATTTATATGAATAGATTTCTTCATACTTGAAAGAAAGCTAAAATGGTAAAGACCAAGAAGACCTGAATGTTTAACATCTGCAGCCCAGTGCTGCCAAGGCTAAGGAGTTTTCAGGCTGTCTTTATTCAGCTCCTAGTAAATGACTTAATTATTGCAGGGCATCTTTAATGGATAAAAGTGATATTCAGACATATTTCTTAAGCTCCATTTATAAATTTGTCCTAATTGAAATTAGATGTTATGTTCTCTCTAGATTTCCCTTATATTGTTATCTAAAGAAAATCTTAGTGGAAGTTTGTATTGCACACTGTTAGAGTTTGCTTTCCTGAGATGGCTATACAATGTTGTGTTGACATATTTTTATCTATAATAAAAAAAAAAATAAAAATAAAAAATAAATAAAAATAAAAATGTTGTGTTGATAGCTTCCTTATATTTAGCTGAAAGTGCAGTGGCATGATGTTGTGTGGCCCATTTTATTCTGAATCATAGCCACTCCATTTTTCCCCTAGGAAGACCTTCATGTTTGCATTTTCTTCCTTGCAGGACACCTGAGAAATTACCTAGGCAGTAATTATTTTTAAATAGGTCACATAAAAAGATCTGAAACTGAATAAAAACAAATGCTAAATAAAAGCATCAAGTTGAAAAAAATCTTCTGCATTTATCAATCACTCCACCACCTTTCTCAACTTCATTGTTGTATTGTAGTTTTTATAACGTGATTGATAACAGTGAAATAAAAGCTACGGGCTAATATTAGCAAATACCTACAGTACTGTGAGCATTTTTTAGCCCTCATTGGATAGAATGTCTTCTTTTATTAGATTTGAAAATATTTCCCTAAAAATCCTTTTTAGAGTTGGGATATATCCTATATTTGTATACTTTTAAATATATGTAGTTTATATATCTAAGTGATATTGAAGTTTAATTTTAATTAACATTAGTACTTTTATTTTAACTTAATGCTAAGCCAATATTTAGAAAAACTATTTGATACATTACTAAGGAAAGGTTCTGACTTTCTAAATAAGACATATCCTTATATAATTAGTGAAGTCTGTGTAATGCATACTCCCAAGTTTGTGCACTGCTCTCGTGTTATATAGTTACTACACAGCCCGTTTATTCTATTTATTTTTCTAACATTAGTAAGGTACTTCAAATGAAGGCATTCAGACCACAACTTTTTTCCTTTTGCCAATAACAAATTTGAAAAATGATAAAAAGTGTTGCCATGAACTTGATTCTGCAAAACTTAAGTTAATCAGAATGCTCGTGAGATTTACATTTTTCTTATTTTATATTGAGAACAAAATAACAAGCTTTTTAATTCTGTGTAGACTTTTTATTTTTAATAAATTTACCCATCTTTTCTTGAGAAAAGCATTTGACGCTACAGCACTCTACCAAGGGCAACATAGTGAGACTCAGTCTCAAAAAAAAAAAAAAAAGAAAAGAAAAGAAAAGAAAAGAAATACAACAAAAATAAATCTGATTTAGATATGTAATATATGGCTACAAAGATATATTACTCAAAAGTTGTTAACTATACAATAGATGTTTTTCTTTATTAAAATATGCCATGTGATACGAAAATGAATCTGCAATAAGATTTTCTAAATAGGCTATGCACAGTGTCTCACACTTGTAATCCTAGGATTCTGTGAAGCCAAGGCAGGAGGATTGCTTGAACTCAGGAGTTCAAGACCAGGAGAGCAAGAGCAAGACTGCAGCTCTACTAAAAACAGAAAAATTAGCCAAGCATGGTAGTAGGCACCCATGGTCCCAGCTACTCAGGAGACTGAGGCCGGAGGATTACTGGGTCCCAAGGAGTTTGAGGTTGCAGTGAGCTATGGTAATGCCAGTGCACTCTACCCCAGGGAACACAGTGAGACTGTCTGGAAAAAAAAAAAAGAAAGAAAAATTCTATGAATGAAAATGTATATTAATATCCTAAATATTTACTACAAATCACTTTTTCATTTTAAAGTTAATTACTTGTCTTTTTCTGTTGACCCTAGAGTGTAGGATACAATTAATATTTTAATCTAAATGTAGCAGTGTTTACTAATTACATTTAAACTCCACAGTTTAGTAAAGCTGCTTTGCATTTAACTTTAAATATTAACCTGTATCTAGACATATTTGTAGCTTTAAACCTTTCATCTTTAATTTCTTATAAATGTGAAAAATGTGATTTTGGTGTTGTCTTAATTTTTTTAATAACGGATCAAGCATTTTTAAACTTGTCTTTTATTACTTTTTTTCAGGTAGAAGTATACATTATTTTCTTGGATCTAGGTGCTTTAAGTTAGAATGGCAATTGACACTTCTCAGGACATACTGGGATGATCTTTATTTAAAATAGTACATAAGTATTCTGACATCATTAAATTCATTTTTCATGTAATACTCATTTCTATGAAAGTTTTGTGGTTTAATAATCACTGTGCATACCGTTAAATAGTCACGGATTCATTTGCATGAGGTATGTGAAAGTAATGTGTTGAAATGAAATATGTAAATCCAGGACTTATTGTATGTTTGGAATGCTTCTATTTTTAAGTTTCCCGAGATTTCTAGATAGATTCAAAATTATCTGCTATTTAAATTATGCATCTTTTTAAAGATGTAGTTGTCAAGCAGTTTTTACAGAGAGGACATAAATAAGTTGTCATTTATACATTTCCTATGTATTTGTACAAGTACATATGAAATTTAATTTTTCAAGCTAGGATATAGTTAGGACACATTACTCTTACCCTTCCTTGAGGAAAAAGTGTGCCATTTTATAAACATGCAGTGATCCCCCGTTAAATTTTTCCTGTGACGTATTTGGGTAAATCATGACTGTTGCCCACAGAGGCTATGATACAGTCTGTAGTATGACTGACGGGGATGGCTGTTGAAGTCTTTGTAAGCACAATCACAAGTGAGGATTTGTTTGAATGAAAGACCCTTAGAAGAAGCTGAAGAAAGCGTGTCTACACTGAATAACTATTCCTTTCAGTATAATAATACACCAGTGTTGACTAACACACAGAAACATTTTATGAAATTTGTCCATAGTTTGTGACATAGGCATTCAGTATTATGAGATTTTTAATGATTTTCCTCTTTTCAATTAAATCCATCCTTTTCCTTCATTATCTTTTAGTTCTTAAGACAGAGGAACAAGATAAGTCTATATTGTGTATGTGTGTTTATATATTATGTATATGTATACAATATGTTATAGGCTTTGTTAAATAAGATATATTGGCATTTGAATATACACATACACGGTGTGTGATTATGTGTATGCTGTAAAGGACAGTTTTGACTGTTGAACTATGCTTGATTCGAGTATTTGATACAGTTGCTATGAGTGTATATGTCAATTTTTCATTAAAATAATGTGCGTCTTTAAAATGGAAAGTGTAATGTGCTGTGTTAATTTCGCTTGACCAGCATATTATTTTGTTTGACAAGCGTTAACATCTTTACTATGTATCTTGCATATTATATCACTGTTAAGTATTTTCTACCTTTGTAATGACCTATGCTTGAATTAAACTTCTAAAACTAAAGAACTGTTAAAACCCACTTTTTGTTACATAATTATATATATTTAATATAAATCTGAAATAGTAACTGTAGGCAAAATAAATCTTTTTTAAATATGGCATTTTAAGTTGCTATGTGACATTTTTCTTTGTAGCTGTCACAAGATGAATGTAGAGGCACATTGTACAAATACAGACCGGAAGAAGTAGATATTGATGTAAGTATCAGTGTATGGTGTATCTTGTCAGCATTCTGTCACGTTCTCTGGCAAAGGCTGGAAGAAGGCATGGGCAAAAAAAAAAAACTCTTCCTTCCATTCCTTGGAAAAGGACATCAAATAATTGGGTATTTTCTTCTTTTGTGCTTAGATTAAATTATTACTCCCTCACTCTGCTCCCTACTATTCCCCCATAGTTAGCATTTGAACATACTAAGCATGACTTAAATGAAAGTAAAAACTGTTTTTGATTTTTATAAAAAGTTAGAGAGGGCTGGAGGCAAAACAAAAATTGCTGTGTCTTCTAGAGTAAGTATTAGCTTTTATAAATTCTGTCACTGTTTTTGAATTAAATTTGGTCTGTTTTAATCCTATTTTAGAGTGCTGATTTGCCATGTGTTCTTCCCTCATTTCAACACCTGTTTGGTGTAGATTAAGCCTTGTCTGACAAAGGCAGTTATTTTAATGGCAAAGGAGATAAACCCTCACATTATTTACAGAAGTCAGTATCCCTCAAAAGTTTGGGACATATTTCCAATTTGTGTAATATTTTCATTTTGAGACATTAGTTGAATTGGTTTAAGTATTGCAATTTTGCATACTTTCTCATATTTTCACAAGTAAAAAAAATAGAGTAATACTAAGAATTTAAAGCATCAAAACTATTGAAAGTGATTTTTTTCTCTTCCTATATTTTTATTTGTATTATTGCAATTAAAAGCAATCTTTTACTTATAGTCTTTTCTAAGAACCTAATCACATAATTTTAAAAATACATGAAGATGATTGCTTCTTGGCCTCTTGGGTAAGATCATGTGTAGTATCTGTTCTTATCAGTTTAAAAATGTATGAAAACAGAACCCAGTTAGTGTTTTAGTTAAGGACTACGTGTATCACTTAACCTATCTGGCAGGTTGTAGGGGAGAATCTTTGCATGCATATTTAAGCATTCTATCTATTTTAAATGTGTTTTTTGCCTCCAATTACAGGAAAAATAAAAGTTACTAACAATATATTTCTTCTCTTATAACCTAGGCCAAGTTAAGCCGATTATGTGAACAAGATAAAGTGGTACATGCTCTGGAAGAGAAACTTCAGCAGCTCCACAAGGAGAAAGTAGGACAATTATGTTTATTATCTTAAAGCGGTGTTACTTTATATGATTATTATCAGGACACTGATAACTAAAGTAAAAAGAATTAATTCAGTGATGCAGAACATTAAGTGTAATTCTTTTTATTATAATAGTACACGCTTGAACAAGCTTTGCTATCAGCCAGCCAGGAGATAGAAATGAATGCAGATAACCCAGCAGCCATTCAGACGGTGGTATTACAGAGGGACGACTTACAGAATGGACTGCTTAGTACGTGTCGAGAGCTCTCTCGAGCCACTGCTGTAAGTAGGCCTTTCCCCCTTACTGAAAGTCACTGAAGGGTGGCACCTGTGGCTCACTAGGTAGGGCGCCAGCCCCATGTACCAAGGGTGATGGGTTCAAACCCGGCCCCTGCCAAACTAACAAAAAATAGCTGGGCATTGTGGCAGGCACCTCTAGTTCCAGCTACTTGGGAGGCTGAGGCAAGAGAATCGCCCTAAGCCCAGGAATTGGAGGTTACTGTGAGCTGTGACACCACAGCACTCTACCGAGGGCGACAAAATGAGAGTCTCTTAAAAAAAAAAAAAAGTCAAAAGCAGCACATTGTACCCCTTGATTACACTAATGTACACAGCTATGATTTAACAATAAAAATAAATAAATTTTTTTCAAAAGTCACTGAAATACTATGTCTTTAGGATTGTTTATTTATTATAATATTAAGGATTAGTGCACTCCCATCTAGTGGCTGCAATGTAAGGGTTTAGGGCACATATCCTGGATACGGAACACAACTACACCAGAGACTTCACCTAAACAATTGTAACCTAATTGTTTGTACCTTCATATTCATCTGAAATTATTTATGTTAGGCTTGGTGCCTATGGCTCAAGTGGCTAAGGTGCCAGCCACATACACCTGAGCTGGTGGGTTCAAATCCAGCCCAGGCCCACCAAACAATGATGGCTGCAACCAAAAATAGCAGGCATTGTGGCTGGTGCCTATAGTCCCAGCTATGTGGGAGGCAGAGGCAGGAGACTCACTTGAGCCCAGGAGTTGGAGGTTGCCATGAGCTGTTATGCCACAGCACTTTACCTGGGGCGGCAGCTTGAGGCTCTGTCCCCCCCCAAAAAATAATAATTTATTTTAGTGTGCTGGTCTTTAGGAATATGAAAACAAAGAATCATCTTTATTTCTACTATTAGTAATCATTTTGCTGGGAGCACCCATGGCTTAGTGGTTAGGGTGCCAGCCACATGCTCCGGGGCTAGTGGGTTCAAACCCAGCTCAAGCCTGCTAAACAAAATTGAAAACAAGATAGCCTGGCATGGTGGCAGGCGCCTGTACTAGAGAGATTGAGGCAAGGGAATTGCTTGAGCCTGAGAGTTTGAGGTTGCTGTGAGCTATGACAGCACTCTACCGAGGATGACAAAGTGAAACTCTGTCTCAATAAAAAATAAATAAATAAGAGGCAGCGCCTGTGGCTCAGGTGCACTGGCCCCATATACCAAAGTAAGCAGATTCAAACCTGGCCCCGGCCAAACTGCAACAAAAAATAGCCGGGCATTGTGGCAGGCGCCTGTGGTCCCAGCTACTTGGAAGGCTGAGGCAGAGAATCGCCTAAGCCTAAGAGCTGGAGGTTGCTGCGAGCTGTGATGCCATGGCACTCTACCAAGGGTGACAAAGTGAGACTCTGTCTCTGAAAAAATAAATAAATAATCATTTTGCTGTCTGTGACGTGGATGTTTTATAGAGACATAGGGCTCCTGTCTACGTATTGTGGAAATGAAAAATTCTTAAATATATTAAAAAGTATTACATCAAAGAAATTATTTTGTGGATTTTAGGGACTTGGAATAATTTTGGGAAAATTATAATTAGACTCATTTAACTATTTCAATAAAAGGCACCTGTGAAAGCTTTTAAGACACCATCAACATTACTAATTCATAGTTGCAGTGTGACCTAAGTTTAGATGATAGGTTTGAGTAAGAAATATAATTAGCAGAACCTTTTAACCTACACTCGTATGACTTTGTGGGAGTCTCTTAGCATTACCAAATCTAAAAGTCTTCTTAGAGTTTATAAATTCGGTGTTTATGAGTTCAAACAGTCTGCTTTAGATCCTGTGATGTTGTCATCTCTAAACACAGCAAGAGCACCTGTCTAAGAAGCTTTTTGAAAGACGATTCCTAGCAAAAGCCACTCTATCATAGAAAACTGCTACTACACCCGTGTCTGTGCCTTCAAAGAGTATTTTAAGGAGCAGCTACTTTTTAAGAAGTCCACAGACAGTATAGCTTAACTAAGAGGGGTCTTTTCAAGCTGGCAGGATACCAAATTCTCAACATGGCTTCTATTCTAAACCCTAAATTAACATTCCAGACATGAGCTGTTTTTAAAGAAATATACTGTAGTTTTGAATGAATCCAAAACCTGGTTTTTGTGATTTTTAAATACCTTCTCTTTTCATTTATAAAATAGTGTTTTTTCATTGTCTCATTTGAGTTTCCTAATCATACTGTTTATAGACATTTAAGGAATTTAATGTCCTTTCCATCGTGAGTTCCTTAAAATAAGAAACTGTCTCATTCACCTTTGCAGCTCTAGTATCCAGCACTATAGGGATGTACATTAAAAATTGTGTGGGGTGGGGCCTGTGGCTCAGCGGGTAGGGTGCCGGCCCCATATGCCGAGGGTGGTGGGTTCAAACCCAGCCCTGGCCAAACTGCAACAAAAAAATAGCCGGGCGTTGTGGCAGGCGCCTGTAGTCCCAGCTACTCGGGAGGCTGAGGCAAGAGAATCGCCTAAGCCCAGGAGTTGGAGGTTGCTGTGAGCTGTGTGATGCCACGGCACTCTACCGAGGGCGAGAAAATGAGACTCTGTCTCTACAAAAAACAAACAAACAAAAAAATTTGTGATGAGGGCAGCATTTGTGGCTCAAAGGGGTAGGTGCCTGCCCCATATAACGAAGGTGGCAGGTTCAAATGCCGCCCCGGACAAAAACTGCAAAAAAAAAAAATTTTTTTTTTAATTTTTTTTTTTTTTTACCTGTCAATATGCGGATTTATTCCAATCAAGTTGGCAAAGTCTGCCATGTCCACTAAGCACATTAAACTGGTTAAAAGCAGTGGGTCAGCTAGATCTGGACACCTTAGTAGAGGTGATGAACACGATACTGATCAGATCCAGTCATCCCTGGGGGACCGTGGGAGGGCATTGCTATATGTTACCACTTGATTGCAACCCAGACGGGAAGGTTTTTGGACTCTGCCTGCTTCAAAGCCTAGTCTGTAAATTTTTTTTTTCTGTGAAATTAGATATTTGCCTTACCTCTGTTACAGCACAGCCAGAGGCATCTGGTAGGACCTGCTAACTTACGTTCTTAGATTTTCCTTGACAGAAATTAATTTTTTTCCTAAGAATTCTTTTTTCTCTCCAAGGCTGTCTTTGGGTTAATACCAGGGATCTACAATTCATAAATTTGTTCCTCTTGGTTCATTGTTCCAAAAATGAAACTTTTTTTTTTCTTTTCTTTTTTTTATTGTTGGGGATTCATTGAGGGTACAGTAAGCCAGGTTACACTGATTGCATTTGTTAGGTAAAATCCCTCTTGCAATCATATCGCACCCCCAGAAGGTGTGACACACACCAAGCCCCCACCCCCCTCCCTCCTTCCCTCTCTCTGCTTTTCCTCCCCCCCCATAACCTTAATTGTCATTAATTCTCCTCATATCAAAATTGAGTACATAGGATTCATGCTTCTCCATTCTTGTGATGCTTTACCAAGAATAATGTCTTCCACTTCCATCCAGGTTAATATGAAGGATGTAAAGTCTCCATTTTTTTTAATAGCTGAGTAGTATTCCATGGTATACTTATACCACAGCTTGTTAATCCATTCCTGGGTTGGTGGGCATTTAGGCTGTTTCCACATTTTGGCGATTGTAAATTCAGTTGCAATAAACAGTCTAGTACAAGTGTCCTTATGATAAAAGGATTTTTTCCCTTCTGGGTAAATGCCCAGTAATGGGATTGCAGGATCAAATGGGAGGTCTAGCTTGAGTGCTTTGAGGTTTCTCCATACTTCCTTCCAGAAAGGTTGTACTAGTTTGCAGTCCCACCGGCAGTGTAAAAATGTTCCCTTCACTCCACATCCACGCCAGCATCTGCAGTTTTTGGATTTTGTGATGTGGGCCATTCTCGCTGGGGTTAGATGGTATCTCAGGGTGGTTTTGATTTGCATTTCTCTAATAGATAGGGATGATGAACATTTTTTTCATATGTTTGTTAGCCATTTGTCTGTCTTTAGAGAAGGTTCTATTCATGTCTCTTGCCCATTAATATATGGGATTGTTGGCTTTTTTCATGTGGATTAATTTGAGTTCTCTATAGATCCTAGTTATCAATCTTTTGTCTGATTCAAAATATGCAAATATCCTTTCCCATTGTGTAGGTTGTCTATTTGTTTTGGTTGTTGTCTCCTTAGCTATACAGAAGCTTTTCAATTTAGTAAAGTCCCATTTGTTTATTTTTGTTATTGTTGCAATTGCCATGGCAGTCTTCTTCATGAAGTCTTTCTCCAGGTCAGTATCTTCCAGTGTTTCTCCTATGCTTTCTTTGAGGATTTTTGTTGTTCCATGCCTTAAATTTAAGTCCTTTATTCATCTTGAATCAATTTTTGTGAGTGGGGAAAGGTGTGGGTCCAGTTTCAGTCTTTTACATGTGGATATCCAGTTCTCTCAACACCATTTATTGAATCGGGAGTCTTTCCCCCAAGGTATGTTCTTGTTTGGTTTATCAAAGATTAGGTGGTTGTAAGATGTTAGTTTCATTTCCTGGTTTTCTATTCGATTCCAAGTGTCTATGTCTCTATTTTTGGGCCAGTATTATGCTGTCTTGACCACTATGGCTTTGTAGTACAGACTAAATTCTAGTATGCTGATGCCCCCAGCTTTATTTTTGTTACTAAGAACTGCCTAAGATATACGGGGGTTTTTCTGGTTCCAT
>CAUYPK010060558.1:0-26069 GCA_963574355.1 Loris lydekkerianus | reverse complement strand
CCTCATGCACCTGCCAGACATCCCCGTTGGACAACGCATACTGGTAGGCACTGACTGGAACCCGGAGGCCATTCTCAATAGGCATGTCCAGTTCACTTCGTGGAATCTTGGTGGAAAATTCAGAAAGCAGCACAGGCTTCTCTAACCTGGGGTTCTGCGAGTGAGAAGAACAACATTAGCAGCTGGCTAGAGCAGCTGAACCCTGGACCCACCTGCACCTCTGCTGAGGGCATTATTGTTTGGACCTGCCCTCCACCCATTTCCCCCACCTGTGTATTAGGGCCCACAATAACTTTGGGGGAATCACCGGTCTATGAGTTTCAGTAGAGCTGACCCACCCCCAGCTTTGCTTCAGGGGCTGGACCATGACCCAAAGCCTGGCCAATCAACCCTTGTCACTATAGGGATTAGTCCAGGAATAGGTTCTTACCTGAAATTGGTTCAGTGAAACTCAACACTAGGACTTTTTTTTTTTTTTACCCTAGGACTTTTGCTAGAACAACTAGGAAAGAGACATTTCTACAAGAACTTTAAGTAGTAAGAATGATATACTATACTTGTAATCCCAGTTACTCAGGAGGCTGAGGCAGAAGGATCAATTGAGCCCAGGAGTTTGAGACTGCAGAGGGCTATGAGGATGCCAAGCCTGGGCAACAGAGAAAGACCCTGAACCCCCTCATATATGTATGTATGTGTGTATATATATATACATATTTGTTTCAAATATGTGATCTCAAACAATTTTATATATATATATATATATATTTTTTTTTTTTTTTTTTTGAGACAGAGTCTCACTTTGTGGCCCTCAGTAGAGTGCGATGGCGTCACAGCTCACAGCAACCTCAAACTCTTGGGCTTAAGCGATCCTCTTGCCTTAGTCTCCCAAGTAGCTGGGACTACAGGTGCCTGCCACAGTGCCTGGCTATTTTTAGAGACGGTCTCACTCTTGCTCAGGCTGGTCTCAAACACATGATCTCAAGCAATCCGCCCACCTCGGCCTCCCAGAGTGCTAGGATTACAGGCATGAGCCACCTAGCCCAGCCACTGTCTCTTATAAAAAAGGTAGAATGATATAAACTAGGGGCTAGAAGACTCCACATCAAAGGATCCACTTATAAGCGAAGCCGCCACTAAGGCAGACTACAAATGAGAAAGCCTGTGCTCTGATGATGCATTTTGAGCCCTGGATCCAGATGGGCCCAGGCTTTTCAGTTACATGAGCCAATAAATCCCTTTTTGGTGTAAATCAATTTTAGTTGGTTTTTCAATCACTTCTAATCCCTTCTCTGTAATCCCAGCATATCTCCACTTCAAAGAACATTCTCACCCAGGGATCCTGTATATCCAGTGATCCTTGGATAGCAAGAGCTTGAAAAGTAGCTGCTGCCTAGAAACTATACACAAAAAAAGTAGATACATTGACAATAACAAAAATGCAAAATGTAGTAAAAGTCACTATAAACAAAGTCCAAAGACACATGCAAAATCTGGGAAAATATTTTCAACATATATAATATGAAAAGGACTCATTTTCTAAATATATAAAGAACTCATAACATCAAATTTGGGGGCCTGGTGTGGTGGCTCACACCTATAATCCTAGCACTCTGGGACTAGCTGGTGGACTGCCTGAGCTCATAGGTTGGAGACCAGCCTGAGCCAGAGCAAGACTCTGTCTCTAAAAATAGCCGGGCATTGTGGGGGGCACCTGTAGTCCCAGGTACTCAGGAGGCTGAGGCAAGCGAATCGCTTGAGCCCAAGAGTTTGAAGTTGCTGTGAGCTATAATGCCAAAGCACTCTACTGAGGGTGACAAAGTGAGACTATCTCAAAAAAAAAAAAAAAAGAAAAAAAAGTCACATTTTGTAAGCCAAACCATCCAATGAGAAAAGTAGGCAAGAAACTAATACAGCCCACAACATATAAACATTGGAAAAATATTCCATCTCACTAATAATTAATAACAAAATTAAAACAACAAAATACCATTTTAACTACCATATTGACAAATACTTTAATACTTTGTTATTACTCTCTGTTGGCAAGTATATAGAAAAATAGAAGAGGTTGTAAACTTCCACAATCTCTCTAGAGGACAATTTTTGCATTATTCATCCATCCAAAAAAAATCTTTTTAGAGAATATATACTTTGCACCAGCAGGCCCATTTCTAGGACTTTGTTTCAAAGATAAACACTCTTGTGGGTGCAAAACTCAAAAGTCATCATTGGGCAAGTGGGAAATTGTGGTGGGTACTTTTATCAGAATGCTCTGCAGCTGATATCTCCATATGCTGACTGAAAAGATCTCCCAAGAAATATATATTTAGGTTGAAATATGACATGACAAAGAACATTCTCCACAGCAAGTTTTCTACTTGTGTGTTAGAATTCTTCTTCTTTTTTAACGGTTCCTTCTAAACTATGCAGTCAATCTGATACTACATCAGAGAAAAACCAATTCTTTTTTATTTTTAATTGTTTTATTTGTTTTGAGACAGGGTCTTGCTTGGTTGTGCAAGCTGGAGTGCAGCAGTGTGATAATAGCTCACTGCAGCCATGAGCTCCCTGGCTTAAGCCATTCTCCTGTCTCAGCCTACCAAGTAGTTAGGAGTACAGGCATGGGCCATGCCTGGCTAATTTTCGTTTTATATCTGTTTTGTAGGAATGAGGTCTTACTTTGTTGCTCAGGCTGCTCTTAAACTCCTGGTCTCCTTCAAGTAGTCCTCCTATCTCAGATTCCCAAAGCGTTGGGATTACCAGCACCACTCAACTTGGCCTAATTTTTTTTTTTTTTTTTTTTTTTTTTGTGATATAGTTGCAAACTGTCGCCCTGGGTAGAGTGCCATGGTGTCACAGCTCACAGCAACCTCCAACTCCTGGGCTTAAGCGATTCTCTTACCTCAGCCTCCCAAGTAGCTGGGACTACAGGCACCCGCCACAACGCCCGGCTATTTTTTGGTTGTAGTTGTCATTGTTGTTTGGCGGGCCCGGGCTGGATTCGAACCCACCAGCTTTGGTGTAGGTGGCTGGTGCCCTAGCCACTTGAGCTATAGGCGCCGAGTCCTAATTTTTTTTTTATTTTTCTTTAAGAGTCAGGGTCTCACTCTCTCAGACCAGAGTACAATGGTGTGACCATAGTTCACTGTAACCAGGAAATCCTGGGCTCAAGTGATTTTCGTGCCTCTTCCTCCCAAGTAACTGGGACTACAGGCACATGCTACCATGCTCGGCTAATTTTTTTTTTTTTTTTTTTTTTTTTTTTTAGTTTTTGTAGCAACAAGGTCCTGCTATGTTGTGCAGGCTGTTAGAAATTCAGCATTTCTAACAAGTCTCTGCTAGTTGTTCTAAGTGGAAAGGATGTGAGACAGTGGCCCCATGTTAGACACATGTTGGAATCACCTAAGACAGTGATTTTTCAACCAGTTACCACAGCACACTGGCCGTGCTGTGAGAGGATCTTAGGTGTACCAAGAACATTTTTAAAGATCATTAAATTATTTTCAAAAGCTCAAAACACAGTAAGTATATATATATTTTTGTCTTTTTTGATCAACACTTAAATTTTAATTTTAAAATTAAATTTAATTAAAACACTTTTAAAGTGTGCCGTGGGAAGTGTAGCTATCGGTTCAAGTATGCCATGAGATTTTTAAAAAGTTGAAAAATGCTGATCCAGGGATTTAAAAATACATATATACCATGCCAATCTACAAAGCCCACATATTATATGATTCCAATTATATGACATTCTGGAAATGGTAAAACTATGGCAAACAGTAAAAGAAGAACTGATGGTGCATGTGAGATATTTAGGCAGCGGGAATATTCTACACGATACTAGAACGATGGCATGATGCATTTTTCAGAATCTGCAGACTACAACCCAAAGAGGGAACCTAATGTGTACTATGGGCTTTGGTGATAATAATATATGAATACTGTCTGTCACTACACTAATATAACATGTTAATAATGGGCATCTGGGGGCACGAGGAGGGAGTTTATGGGAACTGTCTGTACTTCCCACTCATTTTTCTAGAGATCTAAAACTGCTCAAAAAGATACAGTATGTTTGTTTTTTAAAAATCCACATATATTCACCTTTAGTGTAAGAAATGAGAGCATTGAAAGACAGGGAATACGGGCGGCACCTGAGGCTCAAAGGGGTAGGGCGCTGGCCCTAAATGCCGGAGGTGACGGGTTCAAACCCAGGCCTGGCCAAAAAAAAAAGGGGGGGGAATAACCACAGCGTGAAGGATGCAGGTTAGAAGGGAGAGCGCTTTCCTTGTGAGATGTTTATCTGCCTAGTATTTAACGAAGCACAAATTATGGGCTGAGCAGTGGATCAGTAAGAACACAATTGATCCTAGAACATCCCCTGTGGTAGCCACAATCATCCTGATGATGCTGAACTTGCCAGAAGCCCCAGGAAAACAGGAAGTTAATGAAAGCCCCCATGCTTTATGTCCTGGGGAATGGCTCACTGGACAGAATCACCCTTCCCCTGTGATTTCCAGAACACTCAGATGACCCCTTCTTAGCCAAGGAGAACCCAGACACAGTCCCCCAAACTCTCTTCAATTCTTTTTCTCTTCAATTCTTGGCTGAACCGTTTTCCCCACTTACCTAGTGAAATCAAATGCTTGCTAAATGACTTGACCAAACATTAGTTAAGCTGCCATCCTCCTACCCCCCCCCCCCAATCCTGAACCTTGACTCATCCCTCAGGGTAAACAAGCACTGCCCAGCAGAACAACTCTCCTGAAGGCTCTTCTGGAAATGGGCTGCCCACAGGACTACATTCCTGGTCAACTGTCAGATTACACCACCTGTCCAGCCCACCTTTGGTTTTTCCAGCCTCTGTCCTCTCTGGAAAACAGACTCCTTTCGGCCTGACTCAAGGTCCTTGCCAATTCTGTGGTTGAAGTACTCTATTTATTGCTACAATCATTTTCTTTCTTTCTTTCTTTCTTTCTTTCTTTCTTTCTTTCTTTCTTTCTTTCTTTCTTTCTTTCTTTCTTTCTTTCTTTCTTTCTTTCTTTCTTTTTTTCTACAATCATTTCAAATAAAGTCTCTCTTTAGACTTAACACACAATGCCTCGGTCCCAACTCCTAAGATTCTGATTTAATCAACCTGGACTTCTATGTAGACAGCAGGATTAAAAAACAACAAGAACATCTCCCCAGGTGATAATATTGTGCACTTAAATTTGTGAAGCACTGGTTGACAAGATTAGGGCTGTCATCACTGCTGTGTCTGGTACCAGGGAGTTAGCTCTGCCAAAAGTGTGAAGCAAAGTCAGTCCTGAGGGCTAACAGGAAGGAGCCTTGGCAGAAATCTGATTTGGGTGCTTCTGAGTTGTATGTATGAGAATCACATGTGGGGTAGAGCCTAAGAATCTGCATTTCTAGTAAATCCAGCTGCTGCTGCTGCTGGTCCAGGACCACACTGAGAATTCCTGCCTTTTAAGCACCTTGACAGCACCTAAAGCCTTGAAAGGGGAAGGGCTGAGAACAGGAATGAGTTTTGAGTTCTGTAGCTATATCCTGTGACCTCATCATTTCTTCCAGGACTGGGACTAGACTATGGGTGACTAAGGTGAGGGTCGCTGCTTCTGCCTATGCCACCTGGGTTCCTTCTCTCCTTTCCCGCAGGCCTGAAAAACTCAGCCCCAGAAGCAAACTAAGCTCAAGCTTAGTTCACCTTGCCTAACCCCAAACTGCAGCCCTAGAGGAAGGTGAAGAAGCCCTAGAAATTAACAGCACCAACAACAAAATCACATGTTTAGCTATGTGTGGTTTCCTCTCCATGTGCACTGCCCGGTTCCCTGCGGGCTTTGTGATTCTGAGACTCCACATCAATGAGCACTTCTTGGGGAGTTCTGGGGTCCATGAGATCTGAACACAGGGTCAAATCAAGTGTGGAGGAAGAAAGGCTGCCTCCATGAGGATTTCTTTAAGAATCTCAGTCTCGCCTATTATTTGATAAGGAAAAAAATAAACAGCCCAACAACTACCACAAAAAGGCAAAAGAATTGCTGCTTGCACCAAATGGCCAAGGAGCATATGGGAAGGTGCTCACCATCATCATCCTCCACCAGGGAAATAGAAATTCACAACGTAAGTTACCACTGCAACCCACTAGGATAGCTCAAGTTAAAAGAACTATCCAGGGAATGCTGGCAGGAAATGCTCCTACACTGCTGCTGGGGGAGCAAGAGTACAATTGCTTTAGAAAATTGCTTGGTAGAGTCTCCTAAAGCTAAACAAATGCCTACTCCATGACCCATGCCTGGGTGTATACCCAACACAGAATAGTGGTTACATCCATCAAAAGACACATACAAAAATGTTTATAGCAGTTTCATTCATGGTCGTCAAAAACTGCTACCCAAAGAAACAACCCAAATTCCACCCACAGGAAAAGGGAGATATAAATTGTAATATTCAGACAAAAGAATTCTACAGAGCAATGAAAAAGAATGAACTCCTGCTACATGCCAAAATGTAGATGATTCTCTGAGTTATAAAACAAACCAGACACAAAAGCCAACAAACTATTAATCCATGGGTCCATTCATATGCATACACGTATGCAGAACTGATCTTTAGTGCCCAGAGTTAAATAGTGGGTATCTTTGGGGTGGGAGGAAGGGATTGACTGAGAGAAAGAACATTGGTGATGAAGATGCTCTATGCATTCATCTGAGGGTATACATTTAAAAAAATTCATTAAATACCTCATTTAAGATTTGCCTACTTCACCATATAAAAGTTATGCCTCGATCACAAAGAAAAAATAAAGCATAGCTGGAAGGCATCTGAAATGTGATTTGATTTCAAGTAATGCTTCTTTCCTCCCCAACCCTCAAGCTTAGGGATCAGGCAGAATAAAGCTCCCCTGTGTGCCCCCTCTCCATCCTGAACCAGGGGCTTTGACAGGGATTTCGGTCATCATCGGCACCTTCACTCCTGCTGGTGAGACAGCTGGCAGGTGACCTCACTGTTTATGCTGGGAAGCAGTGTCCCATTATGGGCATGCTGGGCAGTGAATCAACTTCATTCCACCAAATCTATACGCACTAGAAATGTTTTTCTCTGTTTGTGTCATGATGGGAGAACCAAAACCACACTCAGTTTCTCCCTTCTTGTCCTCTGCAATTCTGCTCTGCCCTAAACTTGCTCACCCAACTCAGCAAGAAGGTGGTTACACTGAGCGTGTAGGTTCTAGGTTAAATAGTGTCTCTCAAAAATTCATGCCTAACCAAACCTCTAAATGTGACTATTTGGAAATAGGTATTGAAGATGTAATAAGTTAAATTAAGATGAGGTCATACTGGATGGATGTGGGCCCTAACAAGAGAAAACAGAGACACAGACACATGCACAAAGAAGAAAGCCACAAGATGAAGGCAGGGCTCAGTGAGTAGGATGCCGGCCCCATATACAGAGGGTGGCAGGTTCAAACCCAGCCCCAGCCAAACTACAACAACAACAAAAATAGCTGGGTGCCTGTAGTCCCAGCTACTTAGGAGGCTGAGGCCAGAGAATCGCCTAAGCCCAAGAGCTGGAGGTGACTGTAAGCTATGATGCCACATCACTCTACCTAGGATGACAAAGTGAGACTGTCTCAAAAAAGAAGAAGAATAAGAAGAAGATGAAGGCAGAGATTAGAGTAGTGTCAGCTCAGGAACACCTGAGCCACCAGAAGCTAGAGGAAAAGCATTAGACAGAGTCCCCTTCAGAGTCCCCAGAGGGAACCAGCCCTAATATCACCTTGATTTGATTTGATTTATTATTTTTTGAGACACAGTATCACTCTGTCACCCTGGGTGGAGTGCCATAGCATCATCATAGCTCACAGCAACCTCAAACTCTTGGGCTCAAGCCATCCCCTTGCCTCAGCCTCCCAAGTAGCTGGGACAACAGGCACCCGCCACAACGTCCATCTATTTTTTTTTTTTTTTTTTTTTTTTCAGTAGAGATGAGTTCTCCCTTTTGCTCAGGCTGGTCTTGAACTCCTGACCTCAAAAAATCCACCTGCCTCAGCCTCCCAGAGTGCTAGGATTATAGGTTTGAGTACCTGGCCCTAACCTTCATTTTGGACTTTTGGCCTCCAGAAATGTGAAAAAACAAATTTCTGCTGGTTTAAACTTGCCAGTTAGTGATAGTTGGTTACAACAGCCACAGGAAATGAATATGTATCCTCTTAGGAAAGTAGTTCAAAGCCCAAGACCATCGGTGGCTACTGGAGCAGGCTTCTCCAAGGTCTTCCCAGCACTCCACCCAGGTTTTCAGAGAACTCTTTCCAACCATATGTGCTCTGATAAACACAATTCCCAACATCTTGTTATATTCCCTAGGAAAAAAAATGTTGAGTGCCCTCAGTTCCTGGGTAAGTGCCCTCTTGACCTTCTCTCCAGAAAGCCCACAGCTTGATCTGCTACAGCACAGGCAGGCACATGGCAGCCTCTAACACACCCTGGGGTCATCTCATTGACTAGAGTAGCCGCCACCATCAGGCCAGCTCCTCTGTGTCCAGAGCAGCTACTTCCCTCTGAAGGCTCTGAGACAAGGCATCCGGTCCTCCCCCAGGCAATGGCTGGCACTAGGGCCAGGCAAGAGGCTACTCACTGGGTCCTTATTCTCTTGGTCTGTCCTGGTCTCCCTGATGTCCCCGTTGTAGGTCGAGGTGCGCTGGTCCTCGGCCGCACTCCGCTGCTGCCACAGTATGGCCTCACCCTCATACTCCTTCCGGTACAGGTTGGTCCTGTCCGACAGGCTGGCTCGACGCACCACCTTCCTGAGGAGACAGAGGGGGTGCTGGCAGGCTGTTCCCAGGCACCACAGGCCGAAGCACACAGGGGGAGCCCTGGCAGCCCTGCCCCTGACTCACCCACGGCTGCCTGCACTGGATGTCCTCCGGCTCAGCGACGATTTGTGCCGCAGCTGTGACTTCATGATCACATCATGCTTGTGTTTTAGCTCCAGCAGGAGAACCTTGAACTCCTCCTCCTCACACAGGTCTGAAGTGGCAGAGGAGTCAGTAGCCGGGGGCAGGGTACGGGCCTGGGGCCTGAGAGGGGGCTTCAGGCCAGAAGAGCTACCACCCCAACCCACTGAAAGCTCCAAGCATCTTTGGGGGCATGCAGTGAGGGAAGAAAACGATGCCAGCCTTATTGCCGGGTCGGCAGTCCAGTACTTAAAGGACTGTAAAATGGCAAAACTCATTTTCCAAACATAGTCACAATTCCTAAGGTTCCCAGCTATGACTGAGGGATTCAAACTCCTCTTTGATAGTTTCCAAGAAGAGTCATCAAGTCTCCACTTACATGAGAAGTATTGAGAGAAATAAGCAGGCACCCCATGTAGCCCCAAAAAGAAATTATTTGAAGATGCTAAGGAATCAATATACTCACACACTCACTCTATTCACCTTCATCCATCTACCAATTTGTTGACCAAGTCACCTATCCATGGATTCATCTCTACCCACCCTCCATACACTCGTATGCATCCGTCCACCCATCAATTCACTCACTCATTCACTAAACATCATCACTTCTACCCACCCACCCCACTCATCCACCCATTCATCCATCCATCTGTCCGTTTATCCACTTATCCATTAATCTACCATGCATTAATTTATTAATTCACCCATCTATCTACATACCAATCCACCAGTCTCACAAACCATTCATTCATTTATCCCTCTACCCATCAAAAACTGTTGCCTGCCTACATATATGCCAGTGTTTTGCTGGAGACTCACCTATTGGCATCTCATCCATGGATGTCCTTGCACTGAGACTAGCCCCATGAGACACCAAAAGCTCTGCCATCTGCATCTGAAACACAGGAATAAGCTCATGTTCTCTCGGCCCAGGGTTCAGAGGGCCTAACAGGTGGAGATTCTGGTGTCCAAGGCTTATTAGGAAGTGACTCAAAGAATGGTGGGTCAAAGCTGATTCCCAAGGAAGGCCCTGCACTCTGGAGCCATAGGGATAATCCTGGCAGATGCTGTGGGCATGGGACCTCCTCAGCATGCCTGGGCCACACCAAGAGGGAGAAGAAGGAGTCAGCTGTAACTCTAGAGCTGTCAGCTGTCTAAGGAGGGACTGCATAAGCTGCAATCAGTGTTTTATGTCTGGAAACAAATGGAGAAATTACTCAAAGCAGAAATGCTAGGAATTTGCTAACTTGGTGAATTTGTTTATCATCCTATTAGGACACAGTTTGTTACAAACTCTCTAGGCCTTTTCACATCCACATATTAGCTGCAGTCAACACCTTAAGCGGGTCTTGGGTCTGTTATTCTTTGGAACCAATCACCAGTCCAAAGGACTTGGTGACAGCCAGTTAACACTGTACTGGCCTCCCCCACGGCCCTGTGGCTAGGAACTACCTGTCCCCAGAAGGCAGCTGCATGCAGGGGCTCCCAGCCATCCCAGTCCTTCATATCCACACGCACTCCGTGGTCCAGCAGGAGCTCAGCTGCCCGCAGGTATCCATTGGCTCCGGCTATGTGCAACTAAAGGAGAGGAATGAAGTGAGCATTCCCTAGAGGACTGGCCCCACAGTGGAGGAGGCTTATCCCTCACCCCTACCAGAGTCCCAGAGCATCCTTGGTGCCAGTAGAATGGAATATTAATAGAATGAGGTGGAAATACCAGCCATATTGCAGAGGATTATTATGTCTGAAATACAGGCCCGGAAGGAAAGGCGGGAGACTCCCCTGTGGTTTGTCTTAGCACCCATGTGGTTAAGGCAACAGCATTTACTGAGACCCTACTGTGTGCTGAGCCCTAGAGAAGGTGTCTCAGAGGCCAATTCTGGTTTTAAAATAAAGCCAATTCTGGTTTTAAGAATTTACAAATTCTTTGACATAACTTCCTTTTAAAAATGGAGCCTGACTGCTCTCTTCTTGAAGGTGGGCCAGCTTGAGTGACTCACTTCTAACAAATAAGATAATGTAAAGTGGCAATGTGTGATTTCTTTTTTTTTTTAGAGACAGTCTCACTTTTATCACCCTCAGTAGAGTGCCTTGGCATCACAGCTCACAGCAACTTCCAACTCCTGGGCTTAGGCAATCCTCTTGCCTCAGCCTCCCTAGTAGATGGGACTACAGGCGCCTGCCACAATACCCAGCTATCTTTTTGTTGCAGTTTGGCTGGGGCCAGGTTTGAACCCGACACCCTCAGTATATGGGCCCAGCACCCTACCCACTGATCCACAGGTACCATCTACAATGTGTGATTTCTAAGGTCAGAGCAAAAAGGTGTTGCTGCTTTTACCTTTCACTCTCTTGGATCAAAAGGAGGCAACCATTGTGTTGTGAGGACTCTCAAATAGCCCTAAGGAGAGGTCCTAGGAGGTAAGAAACTGAGGACTGTGCCAATTGCCAGCACTAACTTGCCAGCTGCATGCATAAGCTATCTTAGAAGTGGATCCTCCAGCTTCAGTCAAGCCTTCAAATGAGTCTGCAGCCCCAGTCAATATCTCAAGTGAAATCTCATGAGAAATGCCAAGCCAGAGTCACCCTGCTGAGCCATTCCTCGTTCCTTGACCCACAGAAACCAGGTGTGACAATAAACATTTATTATTGTTTTCAGATGCTACATTGTGCGGTCATTTGTTATGTGGCAATAGATGACTAACATCTGATAGGAGAAAGCCCCATGTTGAGGTCCCAACCTTTCTACCCAGCACTATTTGAGGCCTTTAGTCATAGCCGATGCCTAGCAGATCTCAGCTGTTCCATCCTGCAATCTCCCAGAAAATAAACAAAGTGCTTAGCACATGATGAACACCGAGTAAGAGATTAACGTTCTTAGAGAGCCCTAAGTAATGACAAGGTGCACTGTTAGAATGAATGAGAGAGGAGATGAGGCCAAGAGAAACCAAGGGCACAACCAGGTGGAAGACAGAGGTGAGAGTGCACAAAGGCCTGCAGGAGACTGGCTGGGAGGTAGCCAGAGAACTCTAGGTGGGTTGAGGTCTGGGACAGCAGGTTGAGTGGGACAGAAAAGGCATGGCCCCAGGAGTGACCTTTTAGAGCACAGCCCTGAGGGTCAGATGCTACCTCATCCTGGGGGAACACTGCTGTGAGTTCTGGCAAGTGGAAATTTTCCTTTCTTTTCTTTTCTTTTTTTTTTTTTTTTAATTTGCAGAATAAATCCAGGGTATGAGATGGTATAGGCACACATGAAAATTAGTATAAGTATCTGATTTATACATGTCTGATGCTTGTCATTTGTGGAGAATGACACCTGGCTGAAAAAAGGCATGGGAGGAAGAGTGGTATTAATAATAATGGTGATCATTGCTAACATCTATCAAGAGTTAACAAACTCTGTGCTAAGCACCTATATGCAGAATTTCATTTCATCCTCCCAACAGTCCTTTGAGGAAGATACCATTATCTTCAGTTTATGGAAAAGACCTGAGACCTCGTTTGTGTCTGGCTCATGGTTGTGGAGCCACCTGAGATCAGCCTCAGCCCAGGAAGGGAAGACCCCTGCATCTAGAGGGTCCAGTGACAGACCCAGAGGAGCTCTGGCCACGGTGGGAAATCCTGCTGCAGAATTCAGTCTCTCTACCTGGCCCCACTCTTAAGTTCTAGGCTGAGCAGGTAATGCAAAAAGAGCCCCAGCTAATAGAAACGGGCCTGAAGCAGAAGTTAGATTTCAGGATCCAGGTGGGAAAAACACGGTTATCACCTAGGTCAGGGGCAGTGAGGGCAGCTTGATGCTGTTGAGCTCCCCGTGGTGAGCTCATGCTCCCAAGATCCCTGAGCACCCGGGACAGGGCCCAGCCATCAGGGAGTGAGCTTCCATGCCATGCTCTTGTTTTCAGTTTAGAAGCTGCAGAAGCAGAACCTCCCAAGACAGGGCTGCAGTGTGCCGTGAAAGAGGGCCTATGAGGACAGGCCAGGGAGGTTTTCCCCAGTTGCTGGTTCACTGACATTTGAGCCACATAGTGTCTCCTTCATAGGGTTGTTGGGAAGATGAAATGAGATTCTGTGCAGGTGCTTATCCCAGAGCTTATGGGTGTCAACCAGGCATATTTGAGAGAGAAGACGCTTCCACTGATCTCTATCTCCAGGGTCTAGCAAAGCATGTGGCACAGAAGAGGTGCTCATACATGTGTGTTGGCTGGATGACTGGCTGGATGGGCTGATGGACGAGTGTATGGACGGATGACTGGGAGTGTTAAGACTCAACTCAGGGAACCCAGAGGAGAGACAGCAATAACAGGACTGAGGAGACACGGCAGTGGGGTGGAGGAGGCATAAGGCAGGGGGATGGACAGTCCAATGCAAGATGGCATGGGGGTGCTAGGGGGTGGGTGAGTGGTGGCACTAGTCCTTGAGGGGGAACATCATTACAGGAGGGGAAACAGTGAACCTGAGTGAAGGAGGATCTTGGAGAAGGAGCAGGTGCTGATCAGGCCGGACAGAGGCCAAGCCTTCCTCTGCTACCCCTCCACATGCTGGGAATAATCGTAGCCCCAAGGGATCTGGAGGAGCTCCAAGGCTGCATATAGGCCCTGACCGTACAGGGTTGGCTCCCACCAGGTGCTGGCCCACTTCAGTCCTACTTGGTCTTGGTTCTGGTATCAGCCAACCCAACTTGGCCCATCTGCTCACCAGCGTGGCACCCTGGGCATCTATCCAGTCAAGGTCCTGGCCAGCTGCAATCATGCAGTGGATGTCTGTGATCATCTGCTGCTCCGGGGCTGCCCGCATCTCATTGATTTTCTCTTGGGTGATGCCTGCAGTGGGAAAGAGGAGATTTTATTCAGCACCCCGAGGTTAGGACCCCGGGGAGGGGAGGGCTCCCCAAGGTCTGCCAGTCAAGGGGACACACAGACACACCCACAGATCCTTGTCCTTCAGGTCCGATGAACGCAGACACCATGTGCTGGCTCACAGAGTGAGGGCCACTCCCATCTAGCACCCAGTGCACACTGCATTGATACTGGTCATCCATGGAGTCACCCCAGCTGCTCAAATGGATGACTCTGGCTTGTCCTTTAGGCCCTAGACTGGATCAGCTGGCCTCCCTTGACTACCCTATCTGACCAGGGTCTCTGTCAGTCTTCTTCATCTCACCCATGGTTGTGTCAGTAATGGCAAGTGATGTGCTCAATCAGTATTTGTTGCAGGAACCAACTAATGAATATATTGCTTTTGAATGGAGAGTTGAGTAAATTGAGGTAGAAGGGCCCAGAAAGACATCACCTAACCTGAGTCCCCGACTAAAAAATTTATTACTGGCAGCTACTAAGAGTATTTAAGGAGAGTGACACGCTCTATAAAAAGATCCATTGGATCAGGCATTCTGGCATAGAAATCAGGGGAGGACTATAAACTTGAAAGGAGAAAAAATTGTATGTTTATTCTAATTAAGGTTTAAATGAAATTTAGCATTTCCTACCACTAGAACATTAGTAAAACCAACAGTCACGTCAGCAGTGCCTGTGACTCTGCAACCAACAGAAACTGCAGGTATTTTCATATCGTGTTATCTTATTGTTTAATCAATAGTTTCTACCTTCTAGTTCATTTAAAAATATTTTGGTAGCTATGTTTTTATAAAATTGGCTTCAATTAAAATCTTATAATTTTATCACTTCATTTAAAAACATTATTTTGAGCTGGGCACAATGGCTCATGCCTGAAATCCTAGCACTCTGGGAGGCTGTGGCAGGAGGATCATCTGAGGTCAGAAGTTCGAGACCAGCCTGAGCAAGAGTGAGACCCTGTCTCTACAAAAAATAGAAAAAGTAGCCAGGTGGCATGTGCCTATAGTCCCAGCTACTGGGAGGCCGAGGCAAGAGGATGGCTTCAGCCCAGAAGTTTGAGGTTGTTGTGAGTGAGGCTGATACCAGGGCATTCTAGCCTGGGACAACAGAGTGAGACTTTGTCTCTAAATTAATAAATAAATAAAACAATATTTTGAGAAGGGGTCCACAGATTCACCAGATCGGAACACAAATGGTTACGAATCTCTGCAGAAGATTAATAGGAAAAGTTTGGGTGGGTGCCAGGGGACAGGAGGTCCAGCCGCGGTTACAGCTGTGCTCTGGGGAGGAACATGGGAGAAGGCCAGGACTTGGGCTGCAGCTGCGGCTCTGGAATGAGGCATATTTCATAGGAGGTGCTTGACAGGCGCGTTTGTGGGACGCTAGGAGCAGGCAGGTCTCTCATTGCTCCATTTGTTTGCTCTCTGAACCTCATTCATGAGCTAAGAACAGCCCACGTCTTGTTTATCTGGGCCCCTGGCAGCCAGCGTGGTGCCTGGCACAGAGCGGGCATTCGCCAATGTTCTTGACTTTATCATTTTTCCACACGGGAATATAGCTTTATAGTGAATGTTTACAGAATCAAATTGTCACAGCTGACAAAGAGGAGACAAGGCCAGCTGAGTCCGCCTACATGTGTGGGTGACATGATGAGAACAATACCTCCCTTCTGCACGTTTTCCAGGGTCGTTTAGAGTCCTCATCATTTTAATCACACAGGATAATGATGACAAGGGCCCATCCCATTTAATGAGTGCTGAGCCTGAGGCACATGGCTGGCTCATTTGTTCTTCTGCATTGATTTAAGTGTTGTGACCACTTTATGGCATGCTGCCCCCCCTCACCTTGGTATGCCATGCAGGTCTCGATGACATCCAGGGTGGGCTCATCCTCGCAGAGGTCATATGGCATGTTCCCATCGGAGTTGACAGCAAGCAAGTCGGCCCCACTGCAGAGAGAGGGCCAGGGTGAGGGCCAGGCAGGTGTGGCTGGGGTTGGCCTGCTGCCTCTGCCCTCTGGCCTATCACCTGTGACCCTACTGTACACCCCAGGTAGGTAATGCCAGTTTTGCCTGCCACACAGCCCGTGAGCACAGCATCATCAGGATCCCAAGAAGGAACCAAAGTCCCAGAAGAGTGATCCCGGGAGACCTCCCTTAGGCTCCTGCTCCATTGAAGCAGCATACAGGCATTTAACTGAAGCCTACCCTGGTGACAATAATACAAATAATATGAATGGCGACAGCACCACTTACCAGGGACCTGCTGAGAGCTAAGCCTGATATGACCCTTTACACACATCATTTTGTTCAATCCTCGTAACAGTCCTCTCAAGTTGGTCCTATCTCACTCAAGGGGAAACAAAGACTCAGGTTGAAGATCGCATAGTTAGGATGTCGCAGAGTCTAGACTCAAACCTAGGTCTATTCTGTGTCAGCTCTTTGCCCTTCCCCCTGTTCTATTTTCATCTTTTCCCATATGCAGAGACATCTTCCACCTCCTCATCCAAGTCCCTACCCAAAAAGCTGACCAAGACAGAAACAGAAGAGAGCCTTGGGGCTCCCTAGCAGAATTTGCCCTTTGGGCCAGTGGTCCCCAGGCATGGCTCTAGGACATCCTGCAGAGGAGTCACCAGGGGACCACTGAAATAAAACAGCATCTTGAGCTTCACTCCAGCCCTCCTGAAATAGAGTCTCTGGGGGTGAGGGTTCAAGAATATGTATTTTAAACTCAGGTGACTCTAGCATATATCAGCACTGGGGACTGAACCAAGCTGGCCCCATTGTCTTTATCCTCTTGGCACCATCGCTGATCAAGCTGTGGCCACCTGATGCTCCTGGTAGCTTCTCATCAAAGGTGTAGGTATGTGGGGCCTCCACCCAGGCCTTTGTCCTAACAGCCACCCACTGTGACCTTTCTGAGTTGCTGCATGCCCCACAGCAAGCTAACCCCCTCCTTGAGCTGGGACAGCAGTACTATCATCTCCATCCCTGGAAGCCCTAATGGGCTCCAGCTGCTCTACAAAGACCTTAGGAAAGGCCACCTGCTCTCAGCCACCCTTCTCACTCCCCACACTCAGACACTCACACCCACTGGTCTTGCTCTGTCTCAGCTCTGGTACTAAGATCACCTGGCATTCTGACTGACTTCCAGGGACTTCTGCATCCCTGAGTGCCCAGTGCCAGAGGGGAGGGAAGGGAAGTTGAGGGATAGGAGGCAGGTGGATGGAGGGGAGGGAGGAGAGTAAAGCAGGAAATTAACTGGATAAAGAAGATAAGGAGGGGAGGCTGTTCTGGGGAACAGGGGACACGTACTACTGAACGAGGATCTTCACCAGGTTGATGTGGCCACAGGTGGCTGCTGCATGCAGGGGTGTCCACAGCTCATTGTCCTTGGCATTCACATTCGCACCATGGGAAAGGAGCAGCTTGACAATTTCCTCAAAGTTGTCGATACAACACTGGAGGGACACACAGGCAGAGTTAGCTCCAGCCAAGGCCCCTTGGCCTCAGCCAAGGTTCCTGAAAGCAGGGCATGGTCCTGAAAGCGGCCACAAGGACAGTGGAGCCAGACTGCCTGAGTTTGAACCCAGCTCCAATGCTTACATGCTGTTAATATTGCCTCTGACCTTGGGAAATCCACTTAACTTCTCTGAGCCTCAGTTTCCTTGTGAGTAAAAATAAAATTAATAATTTATAAGATAAAAATGTAAAGGTAGAAGGCCAGATGCAATAGCTCATCCTAGCAATCTGGGAGGCCGAAGTAGGTGGATTGCCTGAGTTCACAGGTTTAAGTTGGCCTGAGCCAGAGCGAGACCCTCGTCTCTAAAAATAGCCAGGCGTTGTGGTGGGTGCCTGTATTCCCAGCTACTTGGGAGGCTGAGGCAAGAGAGTCGCTTAAGTCCAAGAATTTGAAGTTGCTGTGAGCTGTGACGCCATGGCACTCTACCCAGGGCAACAAAGTGAGACTCTGTCTCAAAAAAAAAGTAAAAGTAAACACCACTCTGTCAACTATAGAATACTTGGCGTTAGTGGAATGGGATAAGATTTTGAATGAGGTTTTAAGATCTTCTTTTTTAATCCCAGAAGGTGTTCCTCAAACAAACTTGTGTGGAGAACTCTTAGATGAATAATAAATCCAGGCAGATTGTTTGGGATGAGGCAGCGGGGTATGTTGGGGGAGTGTCCCTCTTCCCAACAGTGGGCCCAAGTTTTGGCCCTCTATCATAGCTTGATACCTCTGACTTAGGAACTTCTGACTCAGGAGCTCAGACCCTGGGGAAGCCCTCCAGTAACCAAGAGCCCCCCCCCCAAAAGAATCCAGCTCTACATGAGGGTTATAGGGGGGCCTGATACAGTCCTAGTGAGGGGACAGCCATGTTTGTGTTCCTGCCTGTCCAGAGCAGTGGCCATACGTGTGTAGGCCCCCTAGAGAGAACACAGGCCTCCTCTAGAGCCCCCAAACTCCAGGGACAGGAAGCAAAAAGAGCCTCAAGCTACAACATGAAGAGAAAGAGGCTTCAATGGAGGAGGAAGACCAGGTCGCCTTACAACTGCAGGAGGAGTCTGCTCCCTGGAGGTGGCTTCTGGGGAAACCAGCAGGGCACACAGCATGGGAACCAGTGCTCGCCCTGCCCAGGTAAAGGTGTGCTCCTCAGCAGTGGAAACGCTGAGTTATACTCTGAAGGGACGATCAAGCGTGGGGTTTTTTTTTGTTTGTTTGTTTGTTTTTTCCTTTTCTTTTCTTTTTAAATCAGCCTTTTTTTTTTTTTTTTTTTTTTTAAACAACTCGTCCTCTGCACGTGGGAACAGATTGCCTGTGTGTTTGCATGAGTGCACATGGGGAAGAGAATCCGGGAGCTGACCTCCAGGAGAGACCATGAGGATGGGAGATGTGGCCAGATGCCAGCAGGTGGAGCCGGGGGGCACCTGTGTGAGCCTCTGTCCCCCGTGGGACTGGGTCCGAGTGTGGGACACGGCGGTAGCACTGTCCTGCCCCCATCCACCACGGGGCCAGGGTTCAGCGCCAGGACGTGCAGGGAAAGAGCAGCCGTTTGCACATACGGTGCCAGAGACCGAGGCTGTTTCTGCGCCAGCGCGTCTAGAGGTGGCTGGGACCGAGGGCATCCCTCTGAGCAGGAGAAGCGGGGAAAGATGTGACCCGTGGGGCCGGCGCTACTCAGGTGGGCGGGAGGACCATACAGCTTCACCGGCAGAGGGCGCCAAAGGCACTGGAGCCAGGCAGCGCTAATCCAAGGGTCCCCAGGGTGCCGCTGGGAGGTGAGTCACGGGGAGCTCCTGGGGTCAGGGACAAGACAGCCAGTCCTGAAACACTGCTGAAAGCACGCAGGTAGGGTGGGAGCCTCAGGTCGAAGGGCGAAGGTATTGTGTCCCCAGAATTGCAGAGTCTTAGGAAGATGGCCAGGGGCTAGACCAGTCGGCTCCCGGAGACCTGTCCTGAGCAAGGGCTGCGTCGGGCTAAGCAGCGCACGTGGCGAGGATGGTACCAAGTAGGGTGGGTAGGTCTCCTCCCCTGCATTCGCCAAGGTAGCAAATGGCACCTGGCAGTCGGCTGGCTGCTCCTGCCTCCTCACTTCCCACACCAATCCATCATGGGCCTGAATTCCGTCTCCAGATTGCTGTGTCTGTTCCCACTGCCCTAGGTGAGCTTTCATCGTCTCTCCCTGTCTCCCTGCAGCTCCCCTTCCAAACGCCCTCAACCAGAGAGGGCGCCCTCCTTCATTTAATCACGTTGCTCTAGGTTCACATGAAGGCTCCCTGTTGCCAAGAGAAGAAAGCCCACACTTTGCCAGGCATAGGAAGCTCTTCTTAATGTGCCCCAGTCTCCTGTGTTGCATGGAGCAGCAGTGACAATGAGGAAACAGTAACAACAGCCCCAGCAACAACAGGAACAGCGTCATGCCACACCATCAATATGAACAGCTAATGGGCTTTGCAGACTTACTAGACTCAAGCACCTAGCTAAGCTCTGGCCATGAATTGCCTCATTTTAATCCTCAGAACAAGCCTATTGAGGATCCTATTAGCCCCATTTTATAGATGGGGACAGTGGCTCAAAGAGGTCAGGCTGTACAAGGTCACACACAGTAAATCAGAGATGGATTAAAATCCGAGATTAAAACCCATCTACAGACAAGGGTTAAAATCCAAGCAGTCTGACTCCAAAAGCCCTTTCTCAGCCTTCCCAATCTTCCCTCCTGCCAGTCTCCCTGAGGTTCCCTGCACCCTAATTGTGCCACAATGAAACCCTCCAGACTCCCACCTTGAAATGTGGACCCCCTTTCTCATGGCTCTGTACTTGCTGTTCCCTCTGCTTTGAATGTTTTTCCTTATGCTTTTCTATCTAGCAAGCTCCTACTTATCCTTCAAGACCCAGCTCAGATATCCTATCCTCTTAGAAGACTTTTGAGTTCCACTTTGAGTCAGAAACCCTGTCATGGAGACCTCTGCTGTGTCTGTGTGAGAGTGAACCACACTGCAGTGCCTCTGTTGTTATTTATGTGTCTGTGGTCACAATGCACTCTGAATCTGTGAGAACAGGGCCCCTGCCTAACTCACTTCTGGGGCTCTGTCCCCTGCAGAGTACCTAGAGTTTGTGTGCCATAAGTATTTGCTGAATGAATGAATGGAAGCCCACAGGCCAGTGGGAGTAGACACCCCCCTGAGACCCTGAGAGGGCTCTCAAAGCGGGGCCCAAGGTGGGTGGGGGTGATCAGGGGGACAGAATTTCATGCAGCAAGTCTTACCTCACTGACTGTGCACCCCCAGGCCCAGGAACTCAGAAGAAGACCTGGTCCCGAGAAAGCAAGGTGACCCACAGGAAGAAAGGGGAGGAATTATGTGGCAGGAAGCCCAGGCCAAAGGGAGGGTGCCACACGAGAGTTTACTGCAGCCTGGGGCTCAGAGCCCAAGCACCACCAACCACTGTGTACACAGAACAGTTTAGGCCACCTTGTTTCAAATCCTGGCTCCACAGCTCGTTCACTGTTTCACCTTGGACAGATGTCACCTCCCTGAGCTGCGATGCATAATACACCAGTCACTCTTTATTTAAATTCACTAAAATTAAGTCAAATTCAAAACCCAGTTCCTCAGTCACATGAACCACCCTTCCTGTGCTCTCCACCTACATAGGCCCAGGGGCTATTCTCCCAGAGAGGGCAGATGCACAGAACACTCTGTCACCATAGAAAGTTCTATCAAATATGGCTGTGCTGGAGCCTCTGTTTCCTGAGTCATAAAATGCGGATGCTAAGATTTCAAAGGGTTGTTGCAAGGATCAAAATGAAATACACAAGTGAAGTGCTTTGGAGAAAAGGGCTCACATGATGAATTTTAATAAAAGCTAATATTTATTTATTTATTTTGAGAAAGAGTCTCACTCTGTTACCCTACGTAGAGTGCCTACAGTTCATAGCAACCTCCAACTCTTGGGCTTAAGCAATTCTCTTGCCTCAGCCTCCCAAGTAGTTGGGACTACAGGTGCCCACCACAACATCTGGCTATTTTTTTGTTGCAGTTGTCATTGTTGTGTAGCTGGCCCAGGCCGGGTTTGAACCTGCCAGCCTTGGTGTATGTGGCTGGCGCCCTAGCCACTGAGCACAGGCGCCGAGCCAATAATAGCTAATATTTATCCACTATCAAGTGTTACATGAAGGGTGTTTATGTGTATTCATTGAATCCTTACGATGACCAGTGAGCTGGGTACTTGTTTAAGTAACTTGCTCAAGGTCCATAGCTAGTGAGTGACAGCTCTGGGGCTCAGGTCGAACTCTTTACCATGATGGCCTCACTTTTCTTCACGTGGTAGGAAGTAGCCCATACATTTTATCCTCCATCCAGGGCTGGTGGGTGCTGCCAGGCTTGGGAATTGCCATTTGGGTCTCCATTCCAGGGCAAGCTAATGCACCTACCTGTTCTCTGCTCTCTGGGGGAGTCTCAGGCACCCTACAGTTACTGGTGCTGAAGTTTGGCAGCTTCCATGGGCAGGATCCAGTGGGGATACTGAGGCAGCAGCCTCAAAGTGGGTGCCTAAGGCCCCGTGGCATATTAGAAGCTGATAGGACACACAGGAAGTAGGTGGGCTGCATAGCTGGGGCAAGGTCCTGCCCTGGAGGCTTATGGGAAGGGCATGGCCCATCTCTGTCCACCCCTCCCTGTCCTCATAAGGAGGGGGAGAGGCCCTCACCAGCCCAGGTTGCTATCATGTCCATCTGCTCAGAAACTTGGACCTGGACACAGGGAGGCTTCAGCACATTTATTCACTAATTTGAGCACATAGTGTTTGCCAGCATAGGTGAGAGACATGGGCTATACAGTGGGGCAGCTCAGAGTCTGAGCAGGGAGAGAGGTCAACATCAAGACCACATTAATGGCTAAAATGACTAATTACAAGGAAGAAGATATTCAAAGATGAAGGCCATGTCCATTACAGGACAGCTCTCAGGCTCTTGCTGTGGACTGGAGCTAACAGGTGATGCACCAAGTGCTATAAGAAGCGCCTACAGCAAAGGCTCTGAAAAGCAAGTTGGCTGGAGCCTGGAAGGGGGGATAGTAGAGGACAGGCCAGGGGCAGGCCCCACAGGACCTTGTGCGGTGTAGCAAAGAGTTTGTTCTTTACCCTCAACAGAGCTATATGTAACATGAATAGATTTTTGACTTCAGCCTCCCTGTGGCTGCTGTGTGGCAGAGGAATTGAGGCAAGGCTGGACTGAGTGCTGGGGATGGGTTCAGAGGTTGTGGCAGCATTTGAGCGGGAGGTGACAGCCAGACCAATTTGTCCCCAGGCAGGGAGAACTGAACCCATAGCTCTGCCATGGGGAGGATTTGTGCTATGACAGCACATAGTTCATAGCCCTGGTTCAATGACACATGACCTTAGGCGGGTCACTCCTCTCAGTCGCCTTTTTCACTTGGAGTGGATAAGATGTCCTGGTGGATATGAATGCACTTCTTAAACTATCACGCTCCAAACAAACTTGGTTTGCTGGGCAATCAGGATGCAGTGAACAAGGGCTACCTGTCCTCGGAGCCATGAGTGCATGTTCTATGGGCATGTTGGTAACAGACACATGCGTCTCCCAAGCAGACAGAGCCTTTCTGATGGGCCAGCTGTGGCTCCCCTTTCCTCCCTCCTCTCTCCGGGTTCTGGGCAGGAAAGTGCAGGGCAATGGGGCATCTGTCCAGCTGAGGAGCATAGAGCCCAGCAACCCCACGAGCCCAGCCTTACCTGGTGCAGGGCTGTGAGTCCATCCTCGTTGCACAAATCAGGGCTGACCTTGTTCTTCAGGAAGTAGCGTACTGCAAAAGGAGGGGACAGGAGTCAGCTTCCCATCACATGCCAGGTGTGCAGGTATGTGGGGGCCCAGGTCCTGACACCAATGGTCTGAGGGAGGTATTTTAACACCTTCCCCATTTCACAGATGAGGAAACTGAGGCATGCAATGTAGGTCTCTGTAGGATTTCCAAGAGGAAGATGGCGATGCCTATTTTATTATGGATAATAATAATAAGAGCTAACAATTATTGAGCACTTCCTGTGTACCAGGCACTGAGCTAAGCAATTTACATTTGTCGTCCAGAGGGAGGGCATTCTCATCAGTGCAAGTGCACACTCTGGAGCCCTACAGCCTGGGTGCAGATTTGGGCATCATTCTTACTAGCTGTGCAAGCTCAGTCGAGACACCTGCTTCTTTGTGCCTCGGTTTTTTCATCTGTAAAATGGGGATGATGTTAATCCTACCTTTCTGGGGCATTGTGAGAATAATTGCAGTGAGCCATGTCAGTGGCTGGTGTGTGGTTTGAAGGTGAACCCTTTGCTCTGGCAGCTGTAATTATTTTATTAATACTGCAGGTTCCTATGCCAGATGATGTTCACCTATGAGTGTCACATGCCCCTTCTTTACCCCTACTGAGCTTTGCGGAGCAGGGTTAACAGAGGTTTTTACCTTTCCTGATTCCTAGACTTTTGTCTAGTTGTGTGTGTATGGGTGTGTATGAGTGTGTAGGGAGGTGTGTTTGTGTTCAGAGATGGTGGGTGGGTGGGGCTAGGAGGTGAGGAGGCTGGAGTGAACTCCAGTGACAGCCTGGGATCTTTCTCTGTCAGGACAACCCTCTCCCCTTATCATTGTGAACTTCCTTCTTTCTCTCCCTCTGCCCCTACTCCAAGACCCCAGTTCTCTCCTAAACCCAAGTGCAAAGGGAAGAAGGGAGGAGCTGGACCACCAGCCCTGCAGGCCTTTCTCGGTCTTGGCAACTAGGGCCCATGATCTTTGGCCAACCTCCAGCAATGCCTCCCCCCGGACCGAGGAGTCCATGGGGTCAGTGGGTGTGTCCACTGGAGCCCACATTCCCCCTCTGGGCCATACTCTGTCCACATGGCTCTGGCACTGCTTTCAGGGCCTGACCAGGCTGTCTCTGGATCCAGCCTCCCAAGGGTGGCCATGCAATTAACAAGCAAGGGCACCTCTGGGCCTGAGGTTTGTAGGACAAATGGACAAATGCAAAGACACAAGCTGGCTTGTGTCACGGTGTTGATGAGGCTGGGGGTGGGGGACAGGGGAGGCCTTACAAAGGGGAGAATCAGGCCAGTTCCCTCCCACCCCAACAACGTCTGTCTCCCTCCCAAACATGAGCCAAAGTCACATCCTCTAAGGCCCACTGTGGACACTATCTCCATACTGGTTTGTGCAACTGAGCAGGGCTAAGGTGGTTTCCTCATTGCTTTGCCTCTGATGGGGCAGCAAACTAGAAGTGAGCGGGGAAGGGTGGGAGAAGATGCGGGTAGGCAAGATGTGGGAAGTCCAGGAGGCCTGAGGAGCAGGGGTGGGGCAGCTCCTCCCTCACTAGGCCCAGCTCCTGGACGCAGCCCCAACTGCACCCTGGGCAGAGTCCCTGTGTGAAGGGGAGGCTGTGGCCTATGCCCATCAAGGTGTGACATCTCTCACAGACCTGCCTTGATGCACTGCTGACAGGGGAGAAGTGTGACCCTGTCCAGTAAGGGCTAGATCCTTGGCAGCTCCACTGTCCAGAAGGGAGCCATTGGCTACATCTGGACTCTGGTGGCTATGTGAATTTATATTAATAAACATTCAGAATTCAGTTTCTCTCATTGCTTCTTGACCTTTGGGCTAAGATCAAGTGTAGAATTCAGTTTCTCTGTGCTCAATTTCAAGTGGCTACCACAGAGGAAATAGCAGAACTAGAACATTTCCACCTTCACAGGAAGTTCTACTGAATAGCGGTGCTTTGGGGGCATTATAAATGGAAATTAGCTTACCACAAACTCCTTTCCATGGGTCCCCATTGCTCGGGGAATATGGTATATAATCTATGATCCCCACCTGCAGTCCGCCATCTTGCACAGTTCTAGGGGCACCATTTACATTGTGGTTTATGCGACTGGAAGCCTCTGGAGCTGTGCAGTGCACAATTCACTCAGCTGTACACAGTAATCCCACATGCCTACCTCTCTAGTCTCACTTCTTAAACCACAAACACTTTCTGAAACAGTCTTTCATTAGCTACAGAGTCACCACACTTCCTCTGGCCTTCTAAGCCTCTGCATAGTCTGTTCCCACTGCCTGGAAGACCCAATCATCCATCCATTTAGCCATCATCCACCATGTGAGCATCCATTCAAGTATGTGTGCATCTATCTACCATCATCTATCTATCCATCCTCCACCATGCATGCATCTACCCAGGCATCTATCCACCACCATCACCATCCAACCATCTCCACCAGACATGCACAAATCCACCACGCATCCATACACCCATCCATCCATCATCTATCCTCCACCATGTATGCATCCGCCCATCCACCATCACCCATTCATCCACCCATTCATCCTCCACTATGGATGCATGCATCCATCCACTATCATTCATCCATCCATCTATCCTCCACCACACATGCATACATTCTTCCATCCACCCACCATCATTCATCCTCCACCACGCATCCATGCATCCATCCACCATCATCCATCCATCCTTCTCCACCATATATGCATCCATCCACCATCATCACTCCATCCATCTCCACCATATATGCATCCATCCACGATCATCACTCCATCCATCTCCACCATATATGCATCCATCCACCATCATCGATCCATCCATCTCCACCATATATGCATCCATCCAGTATAAACCACCTCCATCCATCCACTATCAAATAACCAATCTAGGAAGAGCGTCCGGGAGGGATCGAGTGGCCATGGGCGGGGCG
>CAUYPK010060553.1:0-12427 GCA_963574355.1 Loris lydekkerianus | reverse complement strand
CCACGCTCACCGTGGTCAGGAGCACCGACCCCCACGCTCACCGTGGTCAGGAGCACCGACCCCCACGCTCACCGTGGTCAGGAGCACCGACCCCCACGCTCACCGTGGTCAGGAGCACCGACCCCCACGCTCACCGTGGTCAGGAGCACCGACCCCCACGCTCACTGGTTGGGGTCTTGGCTTTTTCCTGCTCCGCACCCTTACACAGCTTTCAACCCTTCTGTGCCTCACTTTCCCCATCCTTATGATGAAGATAGAGACATTATGCATGTGATAGTGTTATTATAGAGATTAAATATAAAGTACTCAAAACAGTGCCAAGCACGGAAAAAGCTCTTCAAAAATGTATGCTACAAAAACTGGTGGAGATACCTCAACAGACTAAAAACAGACTGATCCAGCAATCCCACTGCTAAAAACACTGCTAAAAACAGACTGATCCAGCAATCCCACATCTATGGTATTTACCTAAAGGAAAAGAACTCTTTTATCAAAAACAAAACAAAACAAAACAAAACCACACCTGCATTTGAATGTTTATTGCAGCACAATTCACAGCTTGAAGATGTGAATTCAACTCAAGTGCCCATCTATTCGTGAGCAAATTAACAAAATGTGGTGTATGCTCACAGTGGAGTACTACTCAGCCATGAAAGGGGGCGACTTAATGCCTTTGCAACAATGTAGATGGAACTGGAGGCCGCTACCCAGTGCAGTATCTAAAGAATGGAGCCAAGGCAACGCCATGGACTGGCCGTGACACTGGAACTAACTGAAGAGCTCACACGTGCAGAGGGAAGAGAAACTTAGTGGAAATCAAGTGTGGGGGTGGGCGAAAGCCCAACTGAGGGGTGCAGTGAGTACTGCCTGGATGACAGGTGCCCTTAGAACCGTCACACAAGCTTACAAAAGCAATCAATGCAACCCAAAGTATTTGCACCCCTGTAATATTAATACTTTGAAATATAAAACTTTAGAAAACGTGGAGGTGTGCATGGGCTAGTGCTGGTTGTACAGCAGCAGAGGTAAGATTTGAACCCACATCTCTGAAACCCCTGAGCTCAGCACACACATGCTCCTTGCTATTCCCCAGAGCCAGGGGTGCCGTGCAAATAATTGCCATGCTGAGTAGTCAGTGAAGTTACTTTAGTGCCTCTGACCCATTGGAAAGATTTGTTTAAAAACCTGAAATGAGCTTTTTCCTTTTTTTTTTTTTTTTTTTTTGAGACAGAGTCTCACTTTATCATCCTTGGTAAAGTGCCGTGGCGTCACAGCTCACAGCAACCTCCAACTCCTGGGCTTAGACGATTCTCTTGCCTCAACCTCCCAAGGAGCTGGGACTACAGGTGCCCGCCACAACGCCCGGCTATGTTTTGTTGCAGTTTGGCGGGGGCTGGGTTTGAACTGGCCACCCTCAGTATATGGGGCTGGAGCCCTACTCACTGAGCCACAGGCACCATCCTCCTTCTTCTTCTTCTTTTTTTTTTTTTTAAGTACAAGTTTTTGTGAGATAAATGAACTCCTCTGAAGTACTTCAACATGTTAAAATGGAGAAAGTTTCGAATGAGTAGAGGCCTGGGGTGCTGTCAGCAATGGTGTGACTGGCAGATGGTTCTCTCCCGACCGTCCTGCCTCCAGGCCTCTCAGCCTTTAACGGGCTGCTCTGGGAGCCACATTCTGTTGCTCACAAAACTGTATTTTCTGTCTCAATAAATGGACAGGCCAGAAAGCAATGGAACATCCCACTGACTTTAGTCTGCTGTCCCGAGCTGCTAGCTCTCCATAATATGTGCTGACTTGCAACAGTCGGAGACCCCCCAGTTGTCTATTCAGGACCCGTCACAACTATTCCAGGTTTCCATAGTCTCTTTTGTCAAAGGAACGTCTCTTTGACCCAAAAGGAGGAAGTTGGCTGCAACACAAACTCCTGGCAAAACAAAATTGCATTTCCCCTTGTTACAGGACAAGACAAGTAAGGAACAGTTGTGATGAAACACGGCCGCAGAAGCAAAGGCATGGAAACATCAGTCACCGCACGGTCCGGTCTCTCCTGACTCACTCGGGTGAAATAGAGGCCGTTAGTTCTTGCATCTTATCCTGAAACCTTGTGGGAAATTCTCTGAATAGTTATAAAATATCGCAGAGCCTAGAGCACGCCAGGAGTGCCGTTTCGGGGTCTGGAATGTGACTCGTTCTTCCACACATAGCTCTTGTGTAAAAACAATAATCTGTAACATACACATCGGCTCTCCCTGCACCCCACCCTCTCTTAACTTCCCAGAAATTCCAGCCCAACCTTGAGTTCTCGTGATGAATGAATAGCTCTGCAGGTGTGATGACGGCTATGACAAAATCTGAGTAAGAGGTTGTACCACATTCCCTCCACCACAAAGGGATCGACTTACACAGACAACTTAGAAGTGGATTAGTCCATTTGCTCCAGGACACAAGTTCCCTCTAGACAAATGATGACTCGATCTGGAAAGCATCTTTAAAAAGGAATCTGCCCCTCAGGGAAGGCAGCACAGCTTACTAGTAACTAGCCCTGTCCTCTCAGTGTAACTGTTCACTGAAGCTTCCACTGCAACAATCACAGGTATAAAGTTCATGATTGTTGCTGTGAGCAGAAAACAAATGAAAAGCAACAAATCCATCCCCTTGGAAACAGAACTACTGATGGGAATACAAGTAGCCATAAATATTATGAAGAATGAATTCACAAGTGATTTTAAAATGAATAAAAAAATTGTGTGTTGGCTATGTTACTATAAAGTCATATGTACAAGTAAGTTAGGGTAAATAAAAGAACACAAAACAATATTGCTGCAATTATTGTGAATAGGAACAGGTCGGGAGTGAAGTGAGAGTTACAGGTAGATATAGTTCAATTCTATACTGCGTGGATTTCCCTAACATATATAGTTTGAAAATAATATATGTGACTTAATATTTATTATTTAAAAATCGTATATACTATAGGACAATTTCCTAAAGTATGGAATTTATTTACAGAAAATGACTGCTATAGATGATTATTTGACCGATCAATTCTCGTACATTGCAAAGATCCATTGCTACATAGTCTATATTCATTCCATACAGGCTTAACCCCATCCTCTTTGAGTTTTTTAGTCTCAGAAGGATTTTATCAAGTTAACAGGCAATAACAATACCATCCTGTGAGTGCTGGGATGTGGGGCATAGACAGGTCTGAGGGCCAGAGGGTGCACCCCATGTGAGGCCCACACAGCATACTAGACAAAGGGACTCCCAGCCACCGGGAGGATGGGCAAAGAAAAGAGGCTAAGAAAAGGAGAGGGGGTGCTCCCACACAGATGAAGGGGCAAATACTTGGAATGAGGAAAGTATTTTCTTTGGAGGCGGTTAAAGCTGCCTATTGAATAAAACTCTAAATTCAAATCCCAGAGCATTCTGACGTGGCCTCCAAGACCCCCATCACAGGAGAAGCAGCTGGCAGCTTTCTTCATCTGAAGGTGACACTCTTGACTCAAAACATGCAGCTAACACACCAAGGACACAATCAAAGTATTCTAATACTGAATAATTATAAAGATATAAAGTTGAAGGTTCAACATCTCATTCAAACACCACTAAAGGTGATATACAAAAGTCTACCCTAAGATCACCACAATATTTTTAAATCTTTAGATCAGATGTTGCGTACAAAGGAAACTCCACGCAGCTCTTCTGAAGAACATAATAACACTTGGACCCACACGTCAGAGACAGGCAAGGTCAGGGTGCACACGCCGGGCTCAGGGAGCCTGTCTGAAGCAGAGGAAACATTTGTGGAGAGGAAACTATAATAATTGCTTTGAATTGTAGTTTGGGATGAGATAGTGGAGAAATTTGAAAAATAGAAGCCATACAGACAGTCTGGTACTTGAAGGAGAAAGGTCTGCAGAAGTGTTGAGTTGGAGAACAGAGACAGTATTTAATGGTTATTCTTGTAATTGTATGAAAGAAAAATAGAGAAGGAAAAAAATCCACAGTCACTCAGTTCTACAGAGAAACATTTCCAGTCGTATATGGATGAGGGGTGAGAACACGGATGTGAAGTTAGAAACAAGGGCCAAGGTCAAAGGCATTTCAAAAGACAAAATGAAAAACAATCCTTTGAGACTGCTAACGGAGTAAGGGGAAGGCCGTGAGAGGCGGGATGAGTGTAGACGCCTAAGTGGGCTTGTGAACTGTGGCTTCAACGGGTGAAGGTGGGAAAGAAAACTGGAGTGAGCAAGATGGTAAGTTTGTTTTGTTGATATTCTAATAGAAAAGTTTATTTAAATGATAAAGGTCTACAAATGAGAATTCAAATTTGGAGTCATAGGTGACATTTCTAGATAGGTTTTGTAAGGAAAAGGGTAGAACGGTGATTACCTTAACCTTTTGTTTTTCAGAAGAATTTGTACTTCAAATAAAACCCGAACCAAAGCCAAGTTGTTCTTGCTTTTATAAACAGAAAAGGAAGCACTGACTTCGCAGGACTAAAGGTCCTGAGGCTCTGTCTTCACCAAATCCCACATCGTGCGGTTTTCTGGGGACTAGGAAACAAACAGGGGGGTCAATCACGGGGCGAAGCCGACAGCCGAGGGGAATTTCTTCACTGGGATCCTGGCCTGAGGAATGGGCAGAGAGCAGGAACCTCCGGGTGCACCCACCAGAGCTGAGGGAGCAGGGCCCATGCAGAGCGGGCACGGGCGGCCCATCCTTCCGTGAGCCCAGGGCACAGGGATGTCAGACAAGGCTGTGGGTCAGGACCAGGTGGGCAGCTCAGGACCCAGGAGCTCAGCCCTGACCAAAGGACAGAGAGGCAGTGTGGAATCAGGAAACCCAGGGTTAGCCAGCTGGGTCACGTTGGCCTTGGCGATTAGTCTCCAGGTCACTGGGGGCACTCCTGCACTCACGCCAAAAGCATGTTTCAGCATCCATTGTGAAGCAGACTCTCTGCTAGGCCCTAAGATGCCACCGGAAGACAAGAAAAAGACACAATTCCTGCCTTCCTGCTGAGTGTTATGTGCAAGGAAATTGCTCAGATTCCACCACATTCCCTTCTCTCAGCTCTGTCGCTTCACAGGTGTGTCCCCCACCAGCGTCTGCCCAGCTTCACACGGCGAACCTGCTTCCCGAGTTCTCAGCCCGGGCTGCCTCCGGTTGTGCTCCAGGCTCCTTCACAGCGAGTGAAGGCCAGGCTTGCTCACATCAGTAAACTGGCAGAAAGTTCTGTGGACTTCACACATGAAGGCCCCTTCTCACCTTTATTTTCAGACAGTGGAAAGGGCAAACACCAGATTTTAAATGCTTATCAAAGGAGTTTATAAGACTTTATTGGTTTTACTTGATCATAAAAGTAGGGTTAATCATGGTAAACGTCAAAGAAAAAGTATCTATGGAACAGAACAGAATTCGACCTTACTTCTATCGTCCAGAATTAGCAAATATTAATATTTGGGAGTATTTATCTCCCTCTAGGCAGAGCGTAGTGCTTGTGGGAGTAGAAGGTAGAGCGTGGCAGCTGGGCACAGACCCAGGAGAGTGGAAAGCAGGTGTCCACACCAGGATTACACACGAATGTCCAGGGCGGCCTTATTCATAATAGCCAGAGGTGCGAGTGACACAAATGTCTATTAGCAGATGGCTGGACACAGAACGTGGTGCACACCCACACGGTGTGTGTGGAGGGGGAAATAGTGTTGGTTAGAGGAAGGAAGGAGGCTCATGCACCCTGCAGCACGGACACGCGCTGCACATACCACGCTAAGTCAGAGACGGGTGACTCCATTTATATGAAATGCCCTGAACAGGAAAATTCATACAAAACTGGAAAAGTGTCTGCCAGTGAGGAGGAGGAGGAGAAATGGAAAGTGACTGCTAATGGGTATGCGTTTTTTCTGAAGATGATGAAATGTAAAATGGACAAACTGGGATAGTTCTACAGACGTTAAGAATATACAAACTCAACTGATGCATGCACTTTCAAAGGATGAATTTTACGTTATATGAATTATATTTCAATAAAACTTATCAAAATAAATAACAAAACCTAGCTGTGCGACTTGGGACAAGTCGCTAGTCGTCACTTTCTGGCTGTGTGACTTGGGACAAGCCGCTCCGTCTCTGAGTGACCTCACCCTCCTCACCCGTACGATGGGGACTGAGGGTACTTGTCTCAGCTGCGTGCTTGAACACTAAGTACACACACTTGTCTCACCTGCAGTGCCAGGTGCCTTTTTGTCTTCTATTGGTAATATCAGCAGGCGGAGGACAGGAGTGCCTTTACCTTAGCTGAAGTCGTCATGCGGTAAATAAAACCACATGATTACCTGTTCCTATAACAATGAAAGCTTGTTGATGTTGTTTTAAATGGCGCCTCCTACTTTCTAAATCCCCCCTCTACTGTTGGATAGTTAGGGTTTCACGTTTGTGACCATTTAACTTATGCTGCAATAAGCACTTTGGGGCACAAAGCTTTGATTTTTTTTTATCATCCCTTTAAAATAGATTCTTAGGAGTGGCATTCTCCTTCCACGGGCCAATATCTCAGATTCTGTATAAGGTCTACCAATGCGTTGTTGAAAAGCCAGCTCTGTTAGTTAGTTATTCTATCTCAGGCCACCTGTGTTGGAGACCTCCTGCGTCACTGTACCCTTGCCCTCATGGAATGATCACCCTTTCTAGAACCTTTGCTAATTGGGATCTGACTATTCTTTTAAGTTACATTCACTAATTGCTATTAAGGTTGAATATTTTTTCAAGTATTCTTTTTGGAATTTTCTTTTTGGCTGTTTATCCATCAACTTCTTGGCAAAACTAAGAACATAAAAACACCAATTTTTTTCTTAGATGCCCAGGAATTTGGGGTATACTAAGTACATTACATATATCTTGCTATTTTATAAAATTTAATTTGAATAGAAAATGAAACAAACAACTGGTATGTACGTAAGTACAGAACCCTTACCCTTCACTCACAACCCAACCAAGTGTTGAGATGCTTAGGTGACTGCAGATAATTTTTCCTTTTAAAAATCAAGTTCCAATTTCTCCATCACTACTTTTAATTAAAAAATGGTTCTTCAAAGTCTAGAAAGTGCCTTGTTGTTAAGACATTCTGGCAAGAAATAAATTTGGATATTGTACGTGCTTTCTTTTTTTTTTTTTTTTTAATAAAAGATTCACCTAAGGAAATGAAACTATTAAGTTTTTAATCTGATACCTCTTTGACTATACATGGATTTTAAAAATTACCTTTCAGAAGGCCTCTGCCTTCTGCCCAAGACGTTCAGGACAAAATTCAAGAGTGGCACGTCACAGCCTGTGCCCTCATCACATTGATCTCCTTCTATTTTATTTCTACAACTCTGTTCCCAAGGATTGTCCTAGAATGTGAGGTGAAAGCCCTCATGCTTAACCAGTCATCGAAAAAATCTCATCTGGCCTGGCAGCTGCATTCTCAGGAGCGTGCGTGTTTAGTGAATAAGGTGCGGGGGCCGCAGGCCTCTGTGATGCAGCCGCGCCCTTGGTATTGAAACACTTGCCGCATTTTATTTAAGTAAGGCATGTTTGTTTAGCAAATCACTGACTTTATGAACTACAATATATGGTTCAATGTCATGTAACATTGTCATGGACTTGCAAACACAAAGCTGTCTTCAAAGAAGCAGAGGTTCCCGGTTGTTTGCGAAGAAATAGAATTAACTTTTAGTACAGGACAGCATTGAACCAGGGATGGGCTTTGGGAGCAGGGTGTGTTTTCTGTAAATGGCAGCCCCTCTCATAAAAGCAAAATGGAGGAGAGTTAGGGATGTTGTGTCGCTGCAATGACAATTCCATCTGCACCTTTTCTCAGAGGTTAGAGAAGGTGACTGAACTGAGTTGGAAGTTACTGTAATGTGACTTGTAGTCCTTAGTGTGAAAACTAGGTCTCTCCTAATGCTCAGCATCGAGTGATGATTACACACCCACCTGTTCACTGACCTGTAAAATGTCACTCCTGTAAACCCTGCAGCACATGGCGTGTGGCAAAGACCAGGAGGAGATGGATACCAGGGCCCCACTTTCAAACATTCACATTATTGTTTCTGACCTTCATCCCTCCTTCCTGACCTTCCTTCCTGCCCTCCCTTCCTTCCTTCCTCTCTCTTTTCATTCCAAGAAAGCAGTTGTAACAGAGAAGGGACAGCGGCTTCTGAAAGGGAAGGGTAGGCTGCTCCTGTAAAGTCTGAACCCCCTGTGCTCCAGTGTCCTTGGTGTAAAATGGAGGTAACAGCACACCAGGGGAACAGCACACAGGGGGACAGCACACAGGGGGACAGGACACCAGGGGGACAGGGCACCAGGGGACAGCACACAGGGGGTATAGGACACAAGGGGACAGACACCAGGGGGACAGCACATGAGATGGACAGCAATTGAAGGGGACAGAACACAGGGGGACAGGACACAGGGAAACAGGACACAGGGGGACAGGACACCAGGGGGACAGCACATAAGAGGGACAGCACACAGTGGGACAGAACGCAGGGGGAACAGGACACCAGGGGGACAGGACACAGTGGGGACAGGATCTGGGGGACAGAACACCCAGGGGACAGGACACCAGGGGGACAACACATGAGAGGGACAGCACACAGTGGGACGGAATGCAGGGGGGACAGGACACCAGGGAGACAGGACACAGTGGGGACAGGATCTGGGGGACAGAACACCCAGGGGACAGGACACCAGGGGGACAGCACATGAGAGGGACAGCACACAGTGGGACAGAACGCAGGGGGGACAGGACACCAGGGGGACAGGACACAGTGGGGACAGGATCTGGGGGACAGAACACCCGGGGGACAGGACACCAGGGGGACAGCACATGAAATGGACAGCAATTGAAGGGGACAGAACACAGTGGTACAGAACATAGTGGGACAGTACACAGGGGACAGGACACCAGGGGGACAGCACATGAGAGAGACAGCACACAGGGGGGCAGAACACAAGGGGGAAAGGATATGAGGGAGACAGGACACGAGGGGGATCTGAGAAAAATGAAATGCCCTCAAGAGACTCACTCTAACTAACACTCAATAAAGACAGGTTAAATGCATGCCTTTTGTTATACAATAAAGGGTCCTTCAGGCCAAGGGAATTTCCTATGGAAAATACACCAAGATAGGAAATTTTGGGGAGAATTATTAATGTGCCATTTGCATCCTTCCTTACTCAGCAGGAAGATGGTACAAGATTAGATGAAGTAGGCAGCTCTGAAGGGCTTTGTTTTGCATGTGCAGGAGCTTGGATTGATCCTGGAAGAGATGGGGTGTAAGCAGGGATGCTGTGTGATTGTGTTTATTGGAGGAGAGTGAGATTGAAGCCAGTACGAGCAATTAAGATAGAGAAAGCTGATGGGAGACTGCACTGTCAACAGTATCACGGGGGAAGAGAGTCAGGGATATTTAAGAGAAAAAAACAAATAAGCCTTGCACAAAATAGATGCTCAATAAATTTTGTTACAAAACAAAAGTGTGGAACACCCCTACAGTACTGGCCATTAGTGTCCCCTCAGACTTTGACACTTTCAGTATCACCTCATCCTCAAGAGGAGCTGAGAAATGCAAAAAGTTGTCTTTGTTATCGTTGTTTCACCAGCTCAGTTAAAATGGGAAGATTCCTAAGATCCCAGCCAGGGCGAGTGTCTACCATGGTTCCTGAGATTGTACCTGGGATGAGTGTCTGCCATCGTTCCTGAGATTGTACCTGGAGTGAGTGTCTGCCGTGGTTCCTGAGATCCCACCCAGGGTGAGTGTCTGCCATGGTTCCTGAGATTCGACCTGGAGTGAGTGTCTGCCATGGTTCCTGAGATCCCACATGGGGTGAGTGTCTGCCATGGTTCCTGAGATCCCACCTGGGGTTAGTGTCTGCCACCGTTCCTGAGATCCCACACAGGGTGAGTGTCTGCCGCGGTTCCTGAGATCCCATCTGGGATGAGGGTCTGCCACGGTTCCTGAGATTCCACCTGGGGTGAATGTCTGCCATGTTTCCTGAGATCCCGCCTGGGAGTGACTGTCTGCCATGGTTCCTGAGATCCTACCCCAGGTGAGTGTCTGCCACCGTTCCTGAGATCCCACCCGGGGGGAATGTCTGCCATGGTTCCTGAGATCCCACATGGGGTGAGTGTCTGCCATGTTTCCTAAGATCCTACCTGGGGTGAGTGTCTGCCAAGGTTCCTGAGATCCCACCCAGGGGGAGTGTCTGCCACCGTTCCTGAGATCCCACCTGGGAGTGACTGTCTGCCGTGACCCTTGTGCTTCTCTTAGGAAAGTTCCCCACCTTCACTGAGCACACCAGCCCTCTGAGCCGGATACTGCCTCTGCAGGTTCAGAGATGAAAAATCTCAGACTCATGGAGCTATGATAACTTGGCCAATGTCACACAATATTTGACAGAAGCACAATTCAGTGTCATATTTTTTGGACTCCAAATGTTATTTTTTTTATTTCAGATTGGTATGAGGGTACAAATGTTTAGGTTGCATTGATTTCATTTCTATGGTAATGTTCAAGTTGCAGTCGAGCCCTTCACCTAGAGGAGGGGGTGCTGAACACCCTCACATTGTGCACACTAGGTGAGATCCTGCCAATCGCCCTCCCTCCCCCTCGCTAGACTGTACTCGTATTTTTCTTTTATGTGGGCACATAGTTATTTATATATTGGTTTCATATTAGTATTGAGTACATTGGATATTTTTTCTTTCCATTCTTTAGATACTTTACTAAGAAAAATGTGTTTTAACTTCAGGTAAACACAAAATATGTAAAATCTCCATCTCTTCTTATGCTAAATAATACTCCAATGGTATACTTATATCTCAGTTTGTTAATCCATTCATGGGTTGATGGACACCTGGGTTGCTTCCATGTCTGGCAATTATGAATTGAGCTACAATAAACATCCTGGTGGAAATGTCCTTGTCGTAAAATGATTTTTGTTCTTCTGGGTAGTTACCCTAGTAATGGGATTGGGAATCAAATGGGAGGTCTACTTTCAGTTTTTTGAGTTTTACTTCTTTCCATAGAGGTTGTATTACTTTGCAGTCCCACCAGCAGGGCAAAGTGACTCTGAATGTTAACATTTTTCCACCAAAATCTATTACTTGAAAATAGTCGAAAACTCTGATTTCCAACACTGGCTTGACATTGGAATCATTAGGAGATTTTATTATATTTTATTTTGTTAAGTAGAGATGTCTAGGCCCCCTATCAGATTTATCAAACAGGAAATTCCTGGGGAAGAACAGGGACATCTATGGTTGTTTAAACATCCTTGAGAAATCCTAAAGTGTAGGCTGTTTTGAGAAGTTATTTCATGAGGTAAGAGCAAAGTTTTGTCTACATTGGAAAGTCAAAGGAAATTAAAGGATCCGTGCCCTCGTTCATTGGTTGAGAGGATCATCAACCATACTTCCATCTGATCCTCATATTCATCCTTACAAAAGGACTATACAGCATTGCAAACAGTGAGCCGCCACAGACAGAAAAGAATGAAATCTCTTACCCAGATTAACAAATGAGTAAATGTGGTTACAGTACTCCAGTATTTTCCAACTCAGATCTGAATTGATCAATGGGAAAAGAAGTCAAAGTTTCAACGAGAAGCAAAGAAAAGAAATATTCCTTCCTTGGTCCTTTTCAGCTGATACTACAGTAATTGTATCATAATTTCCTTATTAATTTTCTCTATATTGCAACTAAAACCCATATATTTATCAGCAAGATCTTTCCGTTTATCTTCAAGACCTTTCCCTCCCTCTACCCAGCTCCATCTGGCTGACTCCTGCTCATCCTTGGTGAGTGAGTATAAAGGCAGCATTACCTGCCATGGCTCCTGAGATCCCACCCAGAGAACCTTCTCTCTGTCCTCCCACAGTGTCCTGTGTCTGCTGCCAGCGCTGGCGTCCACATGACAGTGTAATCATGGCTTTGTTTTCAGTCTGTGTCAGGGAAAATACTTTTTATTTCACTTTCTGCTCTCAGAATCTAACAGAGCCTAGAACAGCATTCATGCTTAAGACATATCCGTGGATGGATGACTCCACAAAAGGAGAAAGGAAGGCTGAAAAGACAAAGAGGGAAGGAAATTAGAAATATCCTTTGGAGATTACCAACAACACAACTTCTCTCCAACCTCAGTGGCTGAAAGATACAAGTTGTGATGGGGAATAACTAGTTCAACATTAAAGAAGAAATGGGCAAATATACTATCTCAGATCCCTAGGATTTCATTTCAAAAGTTTTGTCCGTTTTTATGAGTCTACTTTAAACTGTAATATCTCACTGAATATTTATTCAATTTAATCGAAATAAGCGCCATTTGAATCAGTGCACTTTTGCCAACATAACACAAGTCGATTAATTCCATC
>CAUYPK010060552.1:0-89607 GCA_963574355.1 Loris lydekkerianus | reverse complement strand
GACATTTTAACAATGTTGATTCTTCCCAGCCATGAGCATGGTATGTTTTTCCATTTGTTAACATTTTCAGCTATTTCTTTTCTTAGAGTTTCATAGTTCTCATTATAGAGATCTTTCACATCCTTTGTTAGATAAATTTCCAAATATTTCATCTTCTTTGGCACTACTGTGAATGGGATAGAGTCCTTAACTGTTTTTTCAACTTGACTGTTGTTGTATATATAAAGGCTACTGACTTATGAGTGTTGATTTTGTAACCTGAGACGGTGCTGTATTCCTTGATCACTTCTTCTAAGATTTTTGTAGTAGAGTCCCTAGTGTTTTCCAGATATACAATCATATCATCTGTGAAAAGCAAAAGTTTGATCTCTTCTGACCCTATATGGATACCCTTGATCGCCTTTTCTTCCCTAATTGTGATGGCTAAAACTTCCATTACAATGTTGAAAAGGAGTGGGGACAATGGGCAGCCTTGTCTGGTTCCTGATCTGAGAGAAAATGATTTCAATTTAACTCCATTCAATGCGATATTGGCAGTGGGTTTGCTGTAGATGGCCTCTATCAGTTTAAGAATTGTCCCTTCTATACCAATTTTCTTAAGTGTTCTGTTCATGAAGGGATGCTGGATATTATCAAAAGCTTTTTCTGCATCGATTGAGAGAATCATATGGTCTTTGTTTTTTAATTTGCTTATGTGCTGAATTACATTTATAGATTTACGTATATTGAACCAGTCTTGAAATCCTGGGATAAAACCGACTTGGTCATGATGTATAATTTGGTCATGATGTATTGCTGGATTCTGTTTGTTAGGATCATGTTAAATATTTTTGCATGTATATTCATTAGTGATACTGGTCTATAATTTTCTTTTCTTGTTGGGTCTTTTCCTGGTTTGAGGATCAGGGTTCCATCTTACCTATCTTTTAAGGTAAGATGTGACTCTTGTATGCAGCAAATATCTAGCCTGAGTTTTTTTTATCCAGTCAGCTAACCTGTGCCTCTTTAGAGGACAGTTCAAGTCATTCACATTAATAGAGAATATTGATAAGTCTGGCAAAATTTTGGGTATCAAGTTTTTCAAAGGTCCAGTAGACATTTTTAATCCTTTCACCACTGTGGAAATTGGAGCTTGATCAAAAATTTCTGAGTGAGTTTACTTTTATGGTAGAGGATTAGGCTGGTCATTATGGAGGATAGGTCTGAGAATATCCTGAAAAGCTGATTTGGTTATGGCAAATTTCTTCTACCTATGAATGTCATTAAAGTATTTAATTTCTCCATCATAAATGAAATTCAGTTAAGCTGGATACAGGATCCGAGGTTGAAAGTTATTTTGCTTTAGGAGATTAAAAGTCGATGACCACCCTCTAGTGGCTTGAAAAGTTTCAGCAGAAAGATCTGCAGTCATTTTAATATTCTTCCCTTTGTAGGTAATGGATTTCTTGCATCTGGCTGCTTTCAGAATTTTCTCCTTCATATTAACTTTAGTGAAGTTAATTATGATATGCCTGGGGGATGTCTTATTGGAATTGTGTCGTGCTGGGGTTCTGAAACTGTCTGCTATCTGAATTTCAGAATCTCTTGGCAGGTCTGGAAAATTCTCTTTCATAATTTCATGGAGAAGGGCCTCGGTGCCTGGTGAGGCCACTTCATCACTTTCAGGGATTCCAATGAGGCAGATATTAGCCTTCTTCAAATTATCCCAGAGCTCTCTAGGAGAATGATTTGTTTTTACTCTCCATTTCTCTTCCTCTTTGAGAGTTTGGGAGCGTTCAAAGGCTTTGTCTTCAATGTCAGAAATTCTTTCTTCTGCTTGCTCCACTCTGTTATTGAGGGATTCTACTGTATTTTTCAGATCTTTGAGGGCTGCAAATTCTTGCTTCAGTGTGTCAAAATCTTTGGTGGTTTTGTCTTTAAATTCGTTAAATTCTTGAGACAACTTTTGAATTTCTCCTCGAATTTCTAATTCCAAATTTTCCTCCATTCTATTAATCTTGTTTGCAATCCAAATTCTGAATTCAATTTCTGACATCTCGGCCAGCTGTTTATGAATGGGATTTCACTTACATCTGCCATATCTTTCCTTGGGGGCGGAGGGGTATTTGATCTATTCTGGTAATTCATGTTACCAGAGTTTTTCCGCTGATCCTGCCCCATGATTGTTTTATACCATTTGATTTTTCCCCTGGAGCTTTGTCAAAGACCCGTACAGTGCTATGGCCTGAGAAACTGGGGAACTGTTTGGTGTGGTGGGGCTAAGTGGTTCTGTCTTGTTTTTAGCTGAAACAGTTACTCTGGGTTAAAGTCTCAGCTATGGAGAAATACCAGCAATTAAGTCACCCTGCCCCCCACAGGCAACAATTGGAAAAGGAAAATCAAACCTTTCTACAACCACACACCCAGTGTACCACCTGAATAGTCCTTGGGTGATTGGCTCAGTTCTAAAGGTCCAAATCAATTGTTTCAGTCAGCACCTGTCTCAGGTGGGAGAGTTTAAAAGGTCTCTGGCAACTGGATCGCAGGGGTCTGGTGGCTACTCAGATATGGTTTGCTCCAGTGCTTTGTGGAATCAGGAGGACCCACCCAGCAAATAGATCAGTCTGGGAAGGTTTATGCCTCCTTCCTCACCTTGCACCTCTGTCATACTCAGTCACTGATAGTCCTGTGGGGCTTTGACCCAGTTGCGTGTAGTGAACAGATACTCCAGGGGGTTGCACCTGCCTGAATCACAAGGAAATCTATTTCTGTTCAGCCAGGCCACTGTACTCTGCCTCTATCTAGCAGGGGGAGGTGAAGCCTGACAACCTCTGGCACTTAATGGAGGCTGGGGGGTGTTCACTCGGTTCCAGCCCTGCCCCTGATTGATGTTACTGACAGAACAGAACAGAACAACTTTGCGGGAATTTGTTTCTATCCCTGCTAAATTCCCCTGCAGAAGAGAAGCTGTTTTGAGTTCCCAGAGTCTGTGCCTCAGGCCCTGTCTTCGCTCCCGCAGGTTTGTATTCAGTTACCTGTCAGTTCTAGCCTTCTGTCTTCCTTTGTTTATATGTTGACGATCCCCTGAGAGCTGGGTGTGTCTTAGGCTCAGTAAAGCGGTTCTCTGGGTCAGCCCTGCCCTGGGAACTTCCCGGCTCTGCACATGCATTTCTTGTCCCCGTGCTCCACCCAGGCTGGTACCGCCTCAGGCAAACCCTTTACTCACGGGGCCTGCGTTTCTGTCCCAGATCTGTTCCGTGGTGCTTGCCACCTGAGTAGATGCCCGGCCTCCTCTGGTTGCCCAGGGAGACAGGGGGTGTAGCTTCAGAATGTCTGGGAGTGAGCCCTATTGTTGCCAAAAGATGGCTGCTGCTCTGCGCCTCGGGGTACCGCCACTCAGGTGTGGTTCCCTCTCAACTGACCGTCCTCTCCTCACTCCCCTGCCGCAGATTCAGCACTGACCAGCTGCAGTTTAGGCCCTGTCCACACCCCTCGAGAAATCACCCAAGAATCTGGACTCCTGGGGAATAGGCCTCCAGACCTCAGAGTGAGATTGGAGGGGAGTGTTGGGAGCTTAGAGTTGCAGGTAGAGAATATATACAGTTTTATACAGTTTTATGCCTGGCTGGAGAACACTGTGGCACCCTAGTAGGGGAGATAGGTCCAGTTTTTAGAGGGTCTCTCCTGTGGAGTGTAGTGGGAGGACCTTTGAACTCTGCTTGTCTGTTTGTGGGGCACTCTGAGCCATTCTCATGGGGGAGGGGACTCCCATCTGCTTGGTGATGGATTTTGTGCCTTTTGTTTGTATTCTTGGGGTTGCAGCTCGCCTCAGCAGGGTTGATGTGCATTCTTCAACCTTCTCTCTTGCTGCAGCTCTAATCCACCAGGTTACTTGCTAAATTTCTGTCCTTTAACTCCCCTTCTGGACGGGAGCCTCTGTGGAAAGCTGGCTTCAGTCAGCCATCTTGTTCTCAAGTGATCCTTTTGCCTCAGCCTCCTAAGTAGCTGGGACTATAGGAACCCACCGCAAGACGCAGCTATTTTTAGAGACAGGTCTCGCTCTTGCTCAGGCTGGTCTTGAACTCCTAAGCTCCGGCAATCCACTTGCTTTTGCCTCCCAGAGAGCTAGTATTACGCAGTTGGTCCTTAGCTGTGTGGTTTTAGATAAGTTATACAAAAATTTCTGAGCTCTACTTTCTTTTTCTGTAAAGTGGAAATAATTTTAATGCTGTAGAAAGGATTCCATGAGTTCTTCCAGGCTGCCCTGATTATTTATCCATGCTTGATAAATCATGATGGTCTTCTCAAATTTATTCTATCTGTTCATTTATCATCTTCCAAATTTATTTGCAAAAAAGTGGAAACATTTAATTGTGTAAACATGCACCAGTCACGAGTTACTACCTTTTGTTATTGTTTGTTCCTGCATCCTATTAACATGTTTGTAAGTTCAGTTTATGTACTACTTACAGTTTGATTTCTTGGGTAACCATCTACTCATGACTTGATCTTCTAAGTCATATAGATGAAACTATGTAGTGTGAATTCCCCAGCTTTGTCTCAGAAGTTGAGTATATTTTATTTCCCCCATAATGGCCTCAATCCTATGCAACCATTTCAAATGACTTAGGCTGGCCCCAAATCTCTCTATGGATAGCTAAGCAATGGAGTAAACATGGAGGACACAGAGAATGATACCTAAATGGCTGCTTTAAGCTCAGGATATCTCTCCTATATTATTACAATCACTCTGGATTATACTTTTCAGGTCTGATTTGGGGATTTATTGGCAGAATTTTACTTTTGGCATTATAGAGCTAACCTGAAGCCCCATGATTGCTCCTCTTTCCTTCCAGGGACCCTTCCATGAGCCCCACATGACTGCAGGTACAATCTTCTTTTCCCCATCATGCCACCTACTACTTAAAGAGCTGACATGCTGCTGTGCTGTATCATTGTGCTATCCCAAGTTCTGTGGCATTCAGCCTAGCTTCAATGATGTCAAATGAGGGGGTGTGGATGCCTTTTTCCAACTTGAGACTGGCAAAAGACAAAACCCCCTTTTGTTTGAAGGCATTGGAAGTGTAGTCTGGAGTTCTTGCTCTTTTAGAGAAACTGTGGGGTGGGTCCTTTTCTCCCCCACAGCCCCCACCCTCTGGCTGCTATACTTTTGCATGAAGTAATTGAGCAAATGAAATACCAAACATATAAAAGGTAGCATTATCAAAGTGAATGAACGAATGCTTACCTAGCAGAACTGTAAGACATGGAAAAATAGGAAGACAAGTTAATGATCTAGAAATTGTATAGTTTTGCTGTCTTAGAATCATGGCAAATGGAACATATGGCATTGGGTCATTTTTTGCATTGATTTGAAAAGAAAATGAGTTTATTTTATAAATAAATGGAGTTTGTGTTTCTGTTTGTTATTCATGACTGTAATGTTTACTTCTCCTGAAATAGAAATATGTCACCTAAATATTAAATATAGGAGGAGATTTTTTTCAGCTATTAATGAAGAATTTTTCTTTATATACTGTGCTTTCATCCACTTCAATAAACATTTTATGCCTTTCCCTTCATTTACTATTATTTTGTCTGATGGGACTGTCTCTGAATAGAGGCATCTTAAGAAAGAAAAAAGACAGGTTGAAATTGTTATTTGCCTGAGTATTAGAATTTTAGATTAAGGTCTAGAATCAAATTCTCTTTATTTTCTCATATTTTATCATACATGGTGTTTCTATTTTCATTTTGAGATTCATAATAGGCCCAGAATTTCATTACAGTTGCCATTAAAAAATTGATGACATTCATTTTTCCATCATAATCAACATTTGTTATTTTTTTCTTTCCAACATTTCTTATTTCAGGTAATAGAAGGTCTTCCTTCCCTTCCTCCTTCCCTCCCTCCCTCTTTCTTTCTTTCTAAAGCTATTGTCCTAGGTAGAGTGCTATGGCATCATAGCTCACAGCAACCTCCAACTCAGCCTCAAGTGATCCTCTTGCCTCAGTTTTTCTATTTTTAGTAGAAACGGGGTCTTGCTTTTTGCTCAGGCTGGTCTCAAACTCATGAGTTCAAGCAATCCACCCACCTTGGCCTCCCAGAGTGCTAGGATTATAGGTGTGAGCCACTGCGCCATGGCATCACAGCTCACAGAACCTTAACTCTTGGGCTTAAGCAATTCTCTTGCCTCAGGCTCCCAAGTAGCTGGGACCACAGGCACCTGCCACAATGCCTGGCTTTTTGTTGTTGTTGTTGTCATTGTTGTTTAGCTGGCATGGGCTGGGTTTGAACCTGCCAACCTTGGTGCATGTGGCTGGCGCTGTAACCACTGTGCTATAGCCACCAAGCCTGAAGGCCTCTTTTTCATTTAGAAATTACCCTGCCCCATTCTCAGTTTAAGTGACCCAAACCTGGCCAAAGTCCACAGTAATTGGGTTAACAATAGGTTTGTGCCTGAAGCTAGGTTAATCTTTTAATCTGAGTTATGAGACTTTTGAGAAATAGGGAGTTCTCTGTCCATTGAAATTGCTAGGCTACAGAAAGAAGCATGAAACTGACAGAGATGATCTTGCCTTCCACGTGAGGAGAGTCTGCCTGAGTCTAAAGCCAGCTCAGAGGAAATTGACTGCAAGGGATGCAGAAAGATTTCTGACCACATTATTTGATCCATGCCTGAAGTAAGATTTACCTATGCCATTGAGTTTATTTTTCCCCATCAAACTATTGAGTTGTGCTTCTTTCTCTTGCAGTTGAAATAGTTCTGGCCAACACAAGCTTCATCATTTTTCTTAGAGTGCATTTGTTCATCACCTGAGTCATTGCATATTAACTACTTAAAAATGGCTTCCCACATAATAGGAAAATACAGTAGAAAGAGAATGTTAGACGTAGAAGGGCTACCTGGTCAAGTCTCCCACCTAATGCAGAATTCCCTCAATCTCCTTCACTGATAGTCATCCTAGAATGAAAATCACTTCAATTTTCCCAGGATTTCAAGATCCAACAGTGCTCTCAGATTTTCTATTCTGAGTTTCAGAATATGCCCTGAATTTAAGTCCCTACCTTTAAAGAATTTTCCACCGTGCCAGGTAACTCACTACCTTGCAAACTAGCGCATTCATATTTTGGAAAATTCTAATTCTCAAAAGGTTTTCCCTTTTATTAAGTTGAAATACATTTTATTTTAATTCAGTCATTGGGCATAATTCTGCTTGGAACTGTACAGATCAAAATGAACCCCTCTTACATGAGTCCTATTTCCCCCATGTCTTCTTTGCTCTCAACTACATAACCCCAGTTCCTTTTTCCATCTTTCACATAATGGGGATCTCTAGGCCACTTGGTTTGCTCATGCCTCCATCACTTTCTGTTTGTAAAAGAGGTTAGCACTGAGCTAACGCTTCCTTTGTTTACCTACAGATGCATGAGTGTGGCCTTTTACTGAACCACATTGTAGGGCTTCATTTTCCACGGTTTCTGATTTCTGATAAGCTTGCTATGAACTTGTACTCTCTCTCTTTTCCTCTTATCTTGTTTTCCCTAAACTGTTCTTAAGCCAGGTCTTCGTGTGAGTTTTGATTATTTGATTCTGTATTAGGACTTTGTAAACAACCATAAGCTTTATTCCCCTAAATGTCTAGCACCATGTGGAGAGTATTTTGTTGTCTACATGCTTCTGCCTCATTGGTACCTTTATTGTGTAGAAAGATGTAAAAGATAGAAGGTAAAAGAATCAATCACTAAAATAGCCACTGGCTAGATAAGAGTAGTCATTTTATCTGTTAGGAACTACACCCAGATGCAGGTAAAAGACTCCCCCAAAGTGGCTTAAAAATACTGGTTCGGTTATGCTTGGTTTTCTTATCTAGGAGTTTCATTTTAGGTCTATGTGAAAGATTTAAAATGCAGCTGTGTTTTCAGTTATTCCTTCTCCTCCTTGGCTGCCTGAAGTTAGCATTAATTTGCTGGCCCTTGCAGGAACAAAGATAAAATTTGTTGTTGGAGCCAGAACATGTTTGAATTAAATTGAATCCCTTCTTTAATACAGTAAATGTGAAGTCTAGTCTTTTTTTTCTTTCATAACACCATGGTAATAATTAAACTTTATGTAATGTTTAATACAGGCATTCCTTGCTTTGCATACTTCCAATATGCACAAATTTTAGTTATACAGTTTAGTTAAATAACAGCAGTCCCCGAATAATACAGTTCAATTTTCAGTTACCACGTATATTATCTGTGAGAAATTGTGTAAAGTACAAACTTTGCTGCTAGCTCTTCACTCAACAAGTCACAATGTAAGTAGCAGATGTGCATCCTGATTGGTGACCAGTCACATCACTTCTTGAAAGCTCTGTTGGTGATTGGTCACTGCACATCTGTTACTCAGTTCACACACAGACAGCAAAATGTATTGTTGGGTTACCTCCTTGTTTCTCAGTGATAAATCTAAGAGACATTTTATAAATATAGAAAATTTTAAAAAGGAATTGGCCAAAAAAAAAAAAAAAAAAAAGCCCACAAAATAAAAGGAAAGTGCAAAAAAGAAACAAAAAGTGATAGCCCTGGAAATGAAGTTCAACTTGAACATAAATGGAATTATAGAAGAAATACCAGAGCATAGGGAGGTTGACACTATTGTCTTTTGAGAGACAGTCAGAAGAACTTGATAAAGGGAATTTATTGACATAAGTAAGGAAGATGGTTATAATAAAGAGAAAAAAATATCCCAGAAGAAGTGACTCTGGACAAAAATTTTCACATTAAAGGATGCCTTGAAGATATTTCATGACACTAAACACTGAAAGTGCAAGGGATAAAAAACATGTTGGGAGCAAGTACCATTCAAACTAATTTTGATAAGTTTTTTACAAATAAATCAAGCACTCTATTCTTAATGTTTCTAATCCTTAAATCAATATACTAAACAAACAGTTTTACTTTAGAAAATTGCTCTTTGTTTATAACCAATAGAGAGAGAGTTGTTAATATTTTGAAACCATTTTTAAAGGTCAAAGAAAGTTGATAATGTTTCCCATTGATCATTGAGTACTTTTGCAGTTTCAACTTGTACCATCACTTTTATGGTCCTACATTAATGGTGCAAAGTAAGGATTGCATGGAATTTACAAAGGTATACTATTCAATATTCACAATAATTCTGCAACTCAGGGTGGATATTATCACTTCCATTTTTATTTGGCAAATGCAAGTCACAGAGATTATGTAAGTTTACAATTCCACAGCTTACTAACTGCCAGGATTTAAACCAAAGTGGTGTAAAGTCCTTGAAGTTCAATTTTATTTTTTCCTTATAGTTTCACTACCATGACACCCACATTCTTTCCATTAACATGTAAGGGATAGGCAGGGAAAATGTTCTAAATGTTTAAACCTTTACAATAGGTGTTTTGTGTCACATTACACCAATTATGGATCAGTTAGTGTTTTTGTGTCACAAGCAACAGAAACCAAACCCTACATGGTAGATTACTATAGTCATGGTCTCCAGTGAATCACTTCTCTGTGTATCCACTTTCCTTGGAAAACTTTCTTGAGCACTTCTCTCATTAAGAGATGGGGTCTATTCTCTTATCCCTTAAATCTGGGTTGGTTTTAAGACTGTCTTTGATTAATAGAACGTGGTAGAAGGGAAGTTGCATCTTCACAGAACACTTCTCCATCATGTCAAAGAAACCCAGATGAACTTACTAGAGGATGACAAGCTACAGGAAGAACTGAGGTGCTCCAGCCCACACTTCGATTAGTTTCCAAAAAAGTGAGTGAGGATGTTTGGGATCAGTCAGCCCCCAGCAGATCTGTCCACTGACTGCAGATGCTTCAGTGAATCCAGCCGACAGCACCTGGAGCAGAGACATGCCATCCCAGCTGAGCCCTACCCTCATTGTCATTTCCATGAATAAGCAGTGATTGTTACCATAAGCTATTAAGTTTTGGAATGGATTGTTATGCAGTAACCACTAACTTAAGTAAAAGAGGAAACTTACTGGAAAGATTTGGGATTATTTGTTGAACTGAGGAGAAGGCTCAAGAATAGAAGGCCTTCTATGTTGAATATTGGGATGAAAATGTGTCAAATGGTTTATGAAGCTAGTATATGATGCCCCATGATCATATCAATGTACACAGCTATGATTTAGTAAAAAAAAAAAAAAAAAGTTAGATAAGAATAGAAGGCCTTGTAGCAGGATTACTCCACAATTTTGCCTGGACACCACTTCTAGAGTGAATGAATGGCAAAAACGTAAAAAAATCATGTCTTTTTCTTTCTCCTATTTCTTTTGTTCTTATGTGGTTCTGCTAGAGTTGTGTGGTTCTGCTAGAGAAGTCTTGTGGGAGAAAATTTGATAGGTCACATAACTGACCTATGGACGCATTCATTTGTAAAGGAGAATCTAGCAGAAGAAACCTCCCGAGTCCTCATCAGCTTTGTAGTTTGGGGAGACAAACACTGGATTTGTACCCCGGGATTGTACCCTGATACTTCTGGCAAAAGAAAGCAGGGTGCTGAGAAGGAGAGGGAATGGATGCTAGACACCTTCAAAATGACAGCTGTCCACTCCAGAAACTTCTTTTCTCTGATGAGGATTTTGGAAACATTTAAAAGTTTGCACAATTTGTTACTTCATGGCAAACAAATGGTGGCAAATCAAAGGAATTTTATACCTACGTAGCAGGCATATCATTTAACATAGGAGAGAAATTGCATTTTAGACTCATACCAGATTAAGGTTACAGAGGACATTAGAGCTCAGTCAAAGGTGACGAGGCAAAGGGCAAATTGAGGTCACGGTAAAACCAGGACTATAACTTTAAAAACAAACAAACAAACAAACACATAGCCATATGTAGTTGGATTTAGGAAGGAAAAAAAAATGCATGTGGTATGAAGTTTGTACATTACCTTACTTTTGGGTATTCACTGTGAAAGATCTTTGGAAGTCCTCCCCAACTTTTCAGTGCCCTCAGTATCCTACCTCCCAGCCTTCCCAACAGCTATCATCAAATGCAGCCTTGCATCCCAAACTCATGCAAGGATGCAGTTCAGGAAAATATTGCTCTGGGACAATCTAACCCTGAAAAATCAGAAAGATCAGGGCAGCATCGTCCTGTCAAGACTCAGATGTTCTTAAAACTTCAGCTTGACAGCAGCTACATTATATTTTCCATTTGTTTTAAACCTCCTAGCTTTTTGAAGGATATTTGCATAAAAATAGCATCTTCACATTCTTGTCAGTTCCGGAGGAGTACTGTTCCTCTAAACTCTTAATCCTGTTAGTGAGACATGTCACTTAGACTGTACCATGGGGAACTATGGCATCTGTAACAGCCAGTTGGAGAAGCTCAAACTCTGTATCAACATAGCCCTATCCCTGAGAAAACATGCCTATGATTATTAATACAAATCATTATAAGAAATAAAAATGAGGGAGTAATGGGAAAAGACATTAGGAAGGAAAACTATTAAAAAATAATTTGAGTTTAAAGAGTATTTAGATCTATAATCTGGAAGAAATCATAAGATAAAGTAATACCAGTTGCCTCTGGGAAGAAGAATGCGTGATTGGTGATCTGGGAAGGAGAAAGACTCTTCAATTTTGAACCATGTCTTTGGAATGCATTATTTACTTAAAAATAAATCAACAAAATAAGTATGAAGTGCTGCAAACAGTTCCTTCACCAGAAGCAAGTATTTTGGTGAGAGAACTTCCATTGTGTTTGCCAGAAAGTTTTGTAAACAGCTTTGGGGGAAGAGTTATAAAGGCATCTCATTTAGCTTTGTTCTCTTGACTTACTATTAAAAAATATGGTGGCTCGGTTCATTCTGTGTTGCTGTAACAGACTACCACAGACTGGGTAATTTATTAAAATATAAATAAATTTATTTCTTACACTTCTGGAAGCTGAGAAGTCCAAGGTCCAAGGCCCCACATCTGGCAGGGACCTTTTTGTTGCATTATCCCAATGCAGAAGGCAGGAGGGCAAGTGTGTGAGGAGGTGTGTGTGTGTGAGAAAGAGAGAGAGAGAGAGAGAGAGGAACCCACTCTCTCCAGTGACAATGGCTTTAATCTGTTCATGAGGACGGAACACTCATGTTGTTGTAATCACCTCTTAAAGGTCCCACCTCTCCCCACTGTTGCATTGGGGCTTAGGTTTCCAACACAGGAATTTTGAGGGATACATTCAGACCATAGCATATGAGGTTTTGTTTGCCTAAAATATTGGCTGTTGCTACCCTTACGAGTTTTCTTTTTTCACTCAACTCATTTTAGTTCAGTATTTTCTACCTTGGTATTGATTAATTTTTATCATCCTGGAGACTCTTTGGCAATAATATCCCATATAATAATATCCCATATTCCATCTTTTTGTACACTATTTGATATTTTTAAAACAACTCCCAAACCCCTGATTTTTTATCATATTCTCTTTCCCTTCTCCTCTTAAAATGTGGTCTCTCTCTACAACAGACAACTATTTTTCATCTTTAGGTAGATTATTTTTGCCTTTTGTTGGTCTATGTGTAATGTGTAAAATCAAGGTTTAAATCAAGGTTTGTGACTCCAAAGTTTTCATACTTCATGGGCAAGTATGGAGATAGTAGTTCTCAGTGGGTTTGGCTTAATGGAGACTTTTTCCATTTTAAGGACATGATTTTTTTATGTTTTTGCCATGTTTTTTTCCTCCTCTAGAAATGATACCAAGGTTGCCATTGTTTGTGATAGGAGAGAGTCTGTGGAAAGAATGGATGTTGGCTTCAAGGTAAGGGTTTTGGCAGATCCAGTGCCATCTCATTGGTTACAGAGCCTTCCTGGAAAGCGTACAATTATTCAGCATGCACAGCACAATTAAGTAAACAATTCATTTAGCCTCTCTATTGATACTCCATTGCAGAGGGACTGGGGTGGCTCGGGAGATTGGAAATGGGAGCTGTAGTCTTTTCTCTTGATGTAGGTGGTTTGGATCTATTTGTTAGGGTAGTGAACACACAGTGTCTCCATCTGATGACTGTGCAGTGATCCATGTGAAACAGACTGGTGGTTTCAGGCCCATGGAGAGGTGGTCACAGCTCAACATCCAGGATCCCAGCTGGTAAAAATGTGTGAGGATTATAAAGACATGATTCTATTCAGTTTGTGCTTTAGTGAAATTCATATCTTGAAAATCCTACTTGCCTTAAAGTGAGCTTTAGAATATCTTCATAAAGCTCCGAGTGAATGTCTTGGCCTTTTACATCTGTTTGATGATTAGCATACATGGCCTGTTTACTTTGGCGGCTTAAGGAATCTTTAGATTCATAAGTTTTCTTCCAGTTTGCTCCAACATTTGTGAGAGCCAAGGGTAATATATATTTACTCACACTTAGTACATACTGCTTGAAGAAACACAGTACTTGGGTACAAAATTCTGTCTTCAATTTGCAGTAAATCATTGCACATCTTGGTAGTTTTAGGCTGAATGAGGATTCTTGTCTGTTCTTTAAACAGATGTGCTTAAAAACTGTGAAGTGCCCTTTGGGCCTAAGATATTTCTTAACCTGGCCTGACAGGCCGTGTTGATTAATCCACTGGTTTCCCCAGGATTTTTGTGTTTTCTGTTAGCAGTTTTTGGCTGAGGCTGGGTTTGAACCCGCCACCTCCGGCATATGGGGCCTGTGCCCTACTCCTTTGAGGCACCATCCCAATTTTTGTGTTTTCTAAACCTAGCATTTAACAGTTCCCCCTGACATACACATAGTCTCACACACACACATGTATATGAATTTACTAAGTTTACTGCTTTTCTAGTTGTAAGAAGGAATCAGGGCCTCAGATAAACAGCATTTCAAAAAGGAATGCAGTATTTATAATAGGAATATATACATATACATATATGTGCAAAAGCCTAGGGTGCCATAGTTAGCAGTGACATCTGCATAACGCTGTGGTATTTTAGAAAGTTACCATTTGCCTAAGGATTTATTGAAGACTCACAACAGGGTTGCAGTGTTGGGCATACAAGTAAATATCAATTAAAAAAAAAAGGGATAATAAAATCCTCTTTAGAGCATAGAAGGACGCTGCCAGGTTAGTCTCTGTCAAGTCTAGGCCCTTCTTTTCTACCAACCCCATCTGTCTATTCCTAATGTATTGTCCTGGTGTATAGGTTTTCCTAAGGATTGGATGACTCTTGAGAGTTTTGGATTCAGATTTGCCAATGTCAGGCATCCAGTTTCAGATGAAACATGCTCTTCCCCATCTCCCATAGGCCCCACCACCTCCATGCTTCCGTTATCCACGAGTGCAGCTGCCTGGCAGCCAGCCTGATAGATGAGCCAGTGGAGCTGATGAAGGAGCCCACTCGTAAGCTAATTAGCACAGGGGGGCTCTGGAAAGAAGCGCTATTACTTAAGGCGACTCATGATGCATGCTGGGAGCCTCAAAGCGGTGCCTCTAGAGCGAGACTCGTGATTGGCTGCAGGACCGGACCCCTCCCAAAGGGCTACAGATCGGGGCACGCCCACCAGTTTCATTTGCCTTGTGGGGTCGTGGTGAGGCTGCAAAGAAGTGGGGAGGGCGGAAAGAGGCGCTGGTGGGTGGGATCCTGAAGTGGGTGGTTGGCCCTTGACTGGTAAATGGAGAAATAAATATTATTAATACATGTTTCTGTGAAAGGGGTGCTCGTGTGTAGCTATAGCTACTGACAGTATTTATTTTATTTTAAAGATGATCATAGGCTTTTACTTTTTTATGGGTTTCTGTGAATAGCAGATCACTATGTTGAAATTATCTTTAAAATCCTTTTGCTTTTTTTGTAGAAAAATGGAACACAGAAGAGAAAGGCAAGGGTAAAATAGGCTGGACCTTTTGCCTTCTCCCTTTCCTTTTTCTGCCCAGCTGGCAGAGTTTGGAGGCCCTTGAATCTTTTGGCTGTGGGCTGAGTCCCCACGTGTAGGTCCTGAGATAATTTGGGGACATGGTGGGGTTGAATTTGTGACAGCTTTCTTTGTGTATGACATAGTAAAATGCCTGGGGTTGCCCTGTTTTATTATTTGATTAAGGTTTATTATTTAAACTGCAAGGTGTCACTTAAATACAAAACTGAATAGGAGGAGATTTAAGTTGGATCTTTCCGTTGACAAGAAAATTATCAACTCTCTCTCACACATTTATCAGTGAATTACAGAAACACAGTGGGATGTTTCTTCAACTCCTTTGGCAAAGGCTGTGCTGATTCTTTTTTGCAAATTATTTGGGAAGATTCTTGTGGGAGGTTATAGAACTGATTCACTGGCTTGCAGTAAGACTGATTTGACTCTTATCTCTTGAGGTTGGCGATAAGTGCTCTTATTTAGTTTAGAAGAGAAAAAGCTTTATAACCTCTTCTTTTTCATGACTCATAACTTCCTGAGAAGTCACATTGTGCTTTCCATGAGGGTACCTAATGGGCATTTGGGGGAAAGTATAATCTAAATTGAGCCAGCCATTTTTGAGTATGAAAACATGAAATAAAGAACAGCAATTGATTGTTCCAATTTGCAATGCACCCAGGCCCTAAGAACTAATTTTCTATTAAGAGAAAAGAAATTTGGTGGCTACATTAAAACAAAATTAATTCTGGCTTCAAAGCTTTCCAACAGATGTTTTTAACTTGCATAGGCTACACGTATTTTTAGGAAAAATGGGTAGCTTTAGGCTAGATTGTTTTCTTTGTTGGTGTGGGTAAATGTGTCTGAAAACCATTTGTTTCCCATATAAAATTGGATCTGTTGACATAAACATTTTTATAAAGCTTAGAACTAAGAGTCTGCATGAAAGACTTCACTCAAAGTTGTCTTTCTGAGAACTCAAATTTAGTCAAACATGTTACTCTGAGATGAGACATAATTTGAAAGAAATATTTTACATTCATTTCTCTCTGAATTTGTAGCAGAATTGTTTTGTAAAGGAGAGTTAAAAGTAAATGTCAGCAGATTGGGGAGGGAGAAGCCTTTAGTGTTGAAATGTCATTTGGGAAGGGAATGCTAGAGCTAAAATAAAGATATTTTGTATTTTGTTTCTTCTCTTTTCATCTGTAACCTCCTTCGGAATTCACAATCTATTCCTTTCTTCATATTGAAAAAGAACTAGAACTGGGCTAACAAAAAAAAAAAAAAATGTAGAAAAGGTTATAAAATTAGATCCTTAGACTTAGGAAATTGAAATATTAAAGTTTTCAGCCAGATTTCATTATCATTTATAGCCTAGAAAATAATTTGTAGCCTTGGCATCACAGTGAACTAAAATAGTGGTCTTATTTGAGGTCTGAATTAACACCATATAGGATGCACATTTCTTTATTTTTAGCAACATAATTTTCTTTATTTTAGCAACATAGCAAAGAGGTTAAAAATTCCCTCTTTCTTTCCTTAAGCAACATTTAGAGCTCTACATTTTAGTATCTCATGACATATATGTAGTAGACTCTCTTTAAAAATTAGTGTAATATTGTATGTTCATTTTTTATTTTCAAACTCCATACCTCTTTCACCAATGATTGGAGGAGGGAGGAAGGGAAAATTTGAATATATGGCTATTAACTATTTGTAATTGCTGTGCCTGTTGATCCTGGTGTTTCTTTCATATTTAGTTCAATCAAAAGAACTGGATTCTAGCCTTGATTCCGCCCTTAACTGGTTGTTTCACTTTGGTCATGACTTCCCCCTCAGAATCACACAGTTCATATTTGTTAAAGTGATTGGAATAGAGGATCAGTAAAGCGTTTTTCTCAATTCTGTGCATATTCTGAGTTTCCCAGACCTCTTTCTGGGAACCTTTTCATTTGTTTTCTGTCTGATTTCTCAATGAATGGAGGATTCCATCCATGGCTGGCAGGATGAAAAGAAGTAGGTTGAGGTCTACAGAGTTTTTCTCAAGACAACTGGAAACCTGCTCTCTGAAAGTAATGTGGATCAAGTTGAAGTACACTGCTCACCAGGTGGTTAATCCAGACATGTGGAAGTCATCCACATAGATGTTTTCTCTCTCTTGCACTCCCCCATTTCTCTCTCTCACTCTCTCTCTCTCTGTTCTCTTCCCCTTCCTCTCTCCTTCCATCCCTCCTTTCCCCCTTCCCTCTCTTCACCTCTTTCTCACCACCTCCATCTAATCACACTTGTCATTTCTGTTTCCTAAATATTTTTTGTGTCTAACTTCTGTCTCCAGTAACAATGTCCTGACCAGGCCACTATCCTCTCTCACGTAAATTAACTACAGTGACCTCGTAACTGAGATCCCCGCCTCCAGTCCTGCTCTCTCAGCTTTTCACACAATAGCTGGTGTAATCTCATTTATTCCACTCTCCACCTTGCCTATCTACTCCTGGGGCAGCCTCTTTTGGATTCCTGTAGCATGCCAGGCTCTTTTTCTTATCAGGAAACATGCTGTTCTCTTTACCTGGAGCACTCCTTTTCCTATTTTTTATGGGCCTAAAATTTTCTCCTTCAGCATATCTCAGCTTAAATACCCTTTCTTTAGAGAGATTGCCCTTGACCAATTCTTTATCACTCACCATCACTTTTTCCTTCTTGGCACTTATTATAGGTTGTGCTATGGTTTGAATGTGTCCCCCCCACCAAAAGTATGTGCTAGAAACTTAGCTCCAATGAATCAGTGTTAAGAGAAGAGACCTCTAACAGGCAATAGTTCATGAGGGCTCCATCGTCATGAATAAAATTGATGCCATTACTCCAGGTATGTGTTTGTTATTGTGGAAGTAGGTTCCTTAAAAAAGGACGAGTTTGCCCCTTCTTGTTCTCTCTCTTCTTCTTTTGCCCTTCTGACTTTCTGACTTCCACCCTGGGATGACACAGCAAAGACGTCCTCACCAGATGCTGGGATCTTGATCTTGGACTTCCCTGCCCCCAGCATTGTGAAAAATAAATTTGTCTGTTATAAATTATCGAGTCTCAGCAATTCTGTTATAGCAATATAGAATGCATTAAGAAAGTTGGTACTGTTTCTGGAACATACCAAAAATGCAGTTTGGGGACTGGGTAATGGATAGAGGCTGGAACACTTTTGAAGTGAATGCTGGAAAAGGCCTGTATTTTCATGAATAAGGGCAGTGAGGTTTCAGAAGAGGACAGCTGTAGGGAAGTCTGAAACTTCCTGAGATCTTACTTAAATGGTCACAATCAGAATGTTAGTAGAAATATGGACCGTAAAGGAAGTCTCAGATGAAATAAGGAAGAAAGTATTGGAAACTGGATTCAAGGCCATCCTTGTTATAAATTGGCAAAGAACTTGACTGAATTGTGCTATACCTGAGGATTTTGTGGAAGGCGTAATGTAAGAGCAATGAGTATCTGGCAGAAGACATTTCTAAGAAAAATATTGAAGAAGGTGTGTGACTTCTTTGAACTGCATCCAATAAAATGAAAGAAAAAATAAATGATTTAAAGATGGAGTTTTTTTTTTATTAATATTAAATCACAGCTGTGTACATTAATGAGATCATGGGGCACCATACACTGGTTTTATAAACAATTTGACACATTTTCATCACACTGGTTAACATAGCCTTCCTGGAATTTTCTTAGTTATTGTTTTAAGACAATTATAATTAAAAGGGAAATAGCTTAGGGATTTGAAGTATCCACAGCCTGAACAAGTAAAGAACAAAAAATCATGCAAGGGTGCAGCTAAGAGACTCTTTGATAAAGGCATTAGCATGTATGGAAGAAAGACAGTGGTGTTCACCCAGACAGGGAATGGTAGAATGATCCAGAAGGTGTTCAGAGATCTTCAAGGCAGCCCAAAGAAAGCCAGTGGGGTGCTGGAAGGAAAGTATCCTTTGGTATCCTGTATGACCACAGGTCTCTGCTCTGATTCCTACACATAGGCCCTCAGAATCCCTAACTATGGCTCAAGCAAGCTGGCATATGGCTTGTGCCTCTACTTTGGAGAGAAAAAGTGGAATCACTTAGTGAATTTGGTGCTGATTCTGCAGGCGTGCAGAGTGCACAGGCTGTGGGGCCTTCTCAGCCTCTGCCTAGATTTCAAAGGCTGTATTGGAGCATCTGGGACCCAGGCAGAAACCTGATGCAGAGGCAGAACCACTGCAGAGTCCCCAGAAGGGCAATGGCTAACAGAAGCCCATGAGTGGGGCTGCCAAGACCCCAGAGCTATAAAGCTACCAGTGTAAACACCAGATGGGTAGAGCTACTGACATCAGACTCCAGTTTGTGAGAGCTGCATTGTGGGAAGAGCCCAGCAAAGCCATCTAGGCAGGGCTACATGATGCCCTGGGGATCCAACCCTGTTTGGTGTGCCCAGAAGATGGCACATGGAGTACACAATTTTTCTGAAGTCTTAAGATTTGCTATTGTTTGCCTGTTGGGTTTTGGACATACTTGGGACCATGTACTCCCCTTTTCTTGCCTGTTTCTCCATTTTGGAATGAGTCTGTCTATCCTATGCCTGTCCCACCATTACAGTATTTTGGAAACAGGTAACTTGTTTGATTTCACAGGCTCATAACTGGGGAATAGTTTGCCTCAGTATGAGCCATACCTTGAGTTTTTGACATATGATATTTAGATGAGGCTTTGAGCGTTTGAATTAATATTGGAATGAGTTAAGACTTGTGGGCTATTAGGATGGAATGAATGTATTTTGCATGTAAGAAGGACATAAATTTGGGGGGTCAGAGGTGGAATACTATGGTTGTAATGTGTCCCTGACACATATATATTGGAAATTTAATCCATAAATGCAACAGCGTTAAGAGTTGGGATATTTAAGAGGTATTAGGCCATGAGGGGCTTGCCCTCATAAATGGATTAATGCTGTATTGTGGGAGGGGGTTCCTCATGAAAGAGTGCGTTCAACCCCACATTGCTGTCATTGTCTTTTGTCCTTCTGCCTTCTACCACGGGATGATGCCGCAAGAAGGCACTCAGAAGATGTAGCTGTCTCAGTTTTGGACTTTCTGGTCTCTAGAACCATGATAAACGAATGTCTGTTCTTCATAAATTACACAGTTTCAAGTGTTCTGTTACAGCAGCACAAAATGGACGAACATGGATTTTAGTTGCTTGCCTGATAAGTATACATTTTTTATAAAACTTAGGTGTGCAAAAACAGAAATTTATTTCTCTACATCTCAGCTTCAGCTCATGAGTTCCCCATTTGATTGATTGGTGGCATTGGGGGTGGGTGGAAGTCTTCTCAGTTCAAGATAAATTCAGCTAGTTCTAGACTTTATCAGTTTCTTCTTGGTAAATGCCTATCAATTAAGAATGCATCCTTTCACCCTTACCCTTTCCTTCTTCCTTAAGGCAATTACAATTCTGGAGGGGCTTATTTAGTTTCTTAGCATCACTTAGTTTTTTTGGTGCCTTTTTCTGACATCAGTGATCCCCAGTTGCTGTATATTTGGTTTGAATACCCCCCTTCCTCTCTCAAATTCCTTTCCATTGAGATATAAGACAAAAGAGGAAGGCATATGGAGACTGAAATAGCCCCATTATCATTATTAAAGCTGATCTTAAAAAGATGTTTTATGTCCGTGGGCAAGTAGAGCAGCTCATCACAACTCTAGCTTGAGAAAACATTCTTAAAATAGTCTCTAGCAGTAAATTCCGAGGTTGTTTTAATTAGAAAAGAACAATGGTTGCCTTAATCTCTATTCTCCACGTGATTCTGCGAGGGGAGAGGAACTTGGTCATAGTCTTGGTGAATTTTTCCCACACAATTTTAGTTATTTCTTTTTTTAAAAAAAGTTCCAGAACAGTGTCTAGTACTATTATGTACTCTGTATTTACAGAATGAATGAAAGCATTTGCTATAAAGGAGCATTTTTCTTAAGGTGTCCATTGAGCTTTAAAGCAAAAATGTTGGGAAACAAGAAATAATTTTTTTTGAAATTTATGTGTGTGTATCTTTTCAGAAGCACAAAAATGCAACATTATTTACTTACTATGGTAGACAACCTTTAAGTTGGTCTGCAGTGTGACCCCTGCCTCCTGGTATTCACGTCTTGGGTAATCCCCTCTCCTTGAGTGTAGGCTGGACATAGAGACTCATTTCTAACAAACAGAATGTGGCAAAGTGATAGATTTCACTTCTGAGATTAGATTGCATCATACCTTGGCGTCTGTCTTGGGATCTCTCTCTCTATCTCTCTTTCTCTCTCTTTGTGAGGGAAGCCAGCTGCCACACTATGAGCGCTGCCCTATGAGAGGTCCATGTGACAGGAACTGAGGGAGGGCTCTGCCTGTCAATGAGGAACTGCAACCTTTAATGGAACAGCTCTTGAGGAACTAGATCTTGTCAATAGCCATGTGAATGAGCTTGGGAGTGGATCTTCCCCCAGTAGAGTCTTCGCATAAGACTGTGGCTCTAGCTGTCAGTTTGACTACAACTTCACAGGAGATTTTGAGCCAGAGACACTCATTTAAACAGTGCTCAGACTCCTTACCTGCAGAAACAGTGAGATAATAAATGTTTATTTTAAGATGCAAAGTCTTGGGGTCTTTTGTTATACTATAAAAGGAAACTAATTCGTTATCTATGTGAAACAGGGATAACAGAGCATATCCTACCTAGTACCTAGTAGCAGAGAGAGAGAGTGAGAGCGTACTCAGAAGGTGTCCAGTACCTGCTTATATGTGTAAGTGGTAGACAGTCAAAATATTTGTTGAATTGTTCTAGGAATTAAAAATTTCATGTTGCCTTAAAGGAAAATTAGAATTTGGGTGAGGGGGGAGAAACCAGACAACTGTAGAGAGATATTTATTCATCTTTCATCTGGATCGATTACTACATGCATGTGCCTATATTTATTGTTGCTCTTGAAATAAGGAGGGGACAGAGGGGGACCTAAAATTACAGCACATTACATCACATGGGATATTGAAGATTCTATTTGCAAAAGAAAATCACGTTGAAAAATGGGCCAGAAGGTCTGTTAGAGGAAGACAGTGAAGCCAGTTTAGATAGATGTAGTATTTTGACGAGGTTAAGTCTTTATAACCTTTAGTCATAACAGTTTGTTGCCACTGTCCTCTCTTTGGAATATTAATGCAAAATATTTTCATCATGTTCCTTTCCATTTTTGAGGGGCTGAGAGAATCCCAATATTGCTGTTATTTAGCTTGTGAAATAAGATAAATATGTATGGCATAAGAGGTGGGAAGCATAGTGGCTGGGAACTTAGGTCCTGGAGTCAAATAGCAGGATTTGGGTCTGGGCTCCAACATTCCACTTACCAGAATTAGGACTTTTGGCACATTGTTGGACCCTACTTGAGCTCCGGTTTCCTCAGGTTTAAAATAGTAATAATAGTATCCGTTGGGATGAATACATATGCCATATAAAGATATATAACAGTATTTGGCCCATAACTAAATGCTAGCTGTCATTCAGTTGTCTCACTGTTACGAGTACTGAACATTGTACTTGGCACATAGTGGGTGTGCAAGACATATGTTTTCTGCCTTTTCCTTTTCCCCCCACTTTCTGAAATGTAGTCCACCATATTTTCTGAGTTCTATTTATTGATTATATATATTTCTCCCAATTGAAGAAAGATTTTGAGGCAAGAAATTTTTACAATAAACTGCTTATTTTGGCCTTATCCATTTTTTTTTTTTATTCCTGAAGGTTTTACTGTTAGTGAAGTCTTCTGAGATCTTTTACTATAACACTTCAATCAGTAGTTTGGATTCACCAAATAATAGTAGATTTTTTTCTATAAATTTATAAATTATTAGTGGCCAGAGGTGCTGGGGGAAGATTTTTATCATCTAGTTATTTTGAGCACTATTTTGTGTGTTCTTTATGAGTATAAAATTAGTAGGAAGGGCTGTGGTTGTCTGAAATAATGGGGGAGAGATGAGTGAACTCGGTGTTGTATCAACTGTGTGGAATATTATAGAAAAATTATATAAGGGAATGAGCAAGGGGGAATTGTTTTTAACAAAATGTGTAGGGGCTAACTGACATGAAAATAATTAAAAATTTTCCCTATAAATTCAACATTGAGATTATTTAAAAACTCAGAATAATTATTGACATATACATTGGGGTATTATCAAGGGTCTGAGAAGGGTAAAAATTCTACAAGGTCAGGTTTTCATGAAAAGAAACAGAAGGATTGTTTAGGGGGAGGATATTTAGCAGTGGAGAAGAGTTTAAAAAGCAAACCCCTCCAAATTTAGTATTTGAGTCAAGTACCTTCAATTCTTCCTTAGTATGGAAATGTTTTTGTTCCATTGTTTTTATTAATACAAATCTTATCAGTGGTCAGATTTGGTGTACAGGATTGTCCCTAAACAAAGCCGTCAGGGGTTTACTTCCTTGCTCATTCATTCATTGATTTAACAAGTATTAATGAGTATCTGCTATCTACTCTGCTCTTTATCAGCCCTGGGATATATAGTGGTGAACCAAATGTGTCTGGGTTTTGAGAAATGCTGTCTTTTATATCGAATCCTATCACTTTTCTATAGGACATTAAAGGCTCTAGGAAGTAAAGAAAACTATTTAACCTTCCTTGACATAATATTTGTCAGCCTTATTTGGTGACAGAATGCTTTTTTTGCATGAAACATCTTTTATATCCTCAAAGGACTATTCTTTCTTGGAATGCTTATGGGAAATCTAGGTTAAGATGAAATTTGCTACATAGAAGGACAGGATGACATTGGGTGGCAAGTTTAGTAAAACACTGGTTTAATTCATACTTGTTGATTGTAGGGACTTCAGTTAACAAAGAGGGAGCATGTTACTCATGGATGTTGTACAAGACCTTTTCTATTTTTCATGTTTATGATAGTCACAGTTTTCAGCTTGGGAAATAATACGAGTTCAATATAACCAGGATGGTTTTCAGGTTGTTAAAAATGGCTGTGGAGGTCGCTATTTGCCAAAGGAAATCTCCTTCCTCTTCATTGCCTGCCCTCCATTTTGGTAAAACAGATAACAAGTGTTGACTATCTAGATAAACGGGGTTCTTTTAAAAACATTCCAACAAATCTGACTGATCTGAAAGAAAGAGATGCTCTGCCTGGAATAGTATACTTTCATGAAGTTAAAATACCCATCAAAAGTACATTAGTGCACTGCAAAAAATGAATACATGCAAAGTAATGTAAGCACATGGTACTTTTAATTTTTCAGTGGCCCTGGGGGCACCATCGTTATCTGCTCTTTTCTGGGAAATCACTCATCATGTAGCTATTGGGGAAAGGGAGCATTTTGGCCCCCTTTCTGGGAGCAATCCAATGCAGTATGGATATTAATTAAATTTATTAAACAAATAACACAGCGACTCGGGGAAGCAGGGGTCCATCTGCCAGCTCTGCAGACAGATCTCTGCAGAGACGCGAGCTGAATGGTAGTTAAAGCGAAGTTGCCGAGCTCAGCAGATGGGCTCTTGTCTCCAGTGGGAGAGATTTGGTGGCGGTCCAACAACTCTTTTCCCCCTCCAGGTTTTTGTTCCTTGCAACTGTGATTGAAGAAGCCCTTCTCTGTCTTTTCCCAGCCTTGTGTCTCTCTCTTCCACCCCACCCCCCTTTGTTTATATGAGCAATGTTTAAATCTGAGTGATTTGTTAGAGAAGCAAGTCCCGGCTGATCTCATTTTGTGTATGTGCTGTAAAGCTCAAGTAGAAAATAATTAGGAAAATGTAATCCCATTGACTTTACACCCCACTTGTGTACACAGCAGCAGCTCAGCCTCGTGCCCTGGAATAAAGTCTCGGAACGCATTTGCATTGAGTCAGCAGCCCCATTCTCTGCGCTTAGAAGTTCATATTATCCTGAGGTTTAGACACGTGTTATTTCTCAAGTTATTCCTTATGCTTTTACACGTATGTGACTTTTAAACCATGCCATTTGAGGATTCTTGTTTCTTTGTTTCTCTCCGCTTAATGTCTTCATATTCTGTTGGCAAGTGTCTAGGTGCCTTAAATCCCACTGTCTCCGTCACTTGCCATCTGGGATGAGATGTCATTGACAATGTTAGATCAGCACATTTGTGATCTGCTGTGTCTTTTAGAAACCCACTTCCCCACCTCCTGACCCACTTTTCCCAAGAAAGAGGGTGAATTTGAAATCCTTCCATAACGGAGAACCATTTTGCTTTCGATGGATTATCATTTTCCAGCATTTGGTATAATTATTGACAAAAGCCTACTTTGGACAGAATTTAATGCTAGGATAGTAAATTAATGTAACACTCCACCCATACTCCCTCCCTGAATCTTTGCAAAAATCACTTTGTAGATGGATCTCTCACTCTGGCTATGTCTCTTGACCTGGGACCATTGTCTATCACAGGGAGAGCCACATGAACTCTGCTTGGCAGATTGTATGCTCAATTGATAGCAAAGTTTTGGACTAAATAGATACCACCTTGGGCTGAATCCTGAAATGCCTTTGCCTGGGAGAGATAGGTCTGGTTCCAGCCAACCTGCCAGTGGGACATATTTGCAGAGATAAAGCCCCTCTATGGAATAGAAACTCCTCCAATCATAATGAATTCCCTCCCTCCCCACAAAACCCTCGGTTCTCTGCCAGCAGAAGTCTTAGCTGGTTACAGAACCCAAAGAGAAGAATGGGCGAATCTAGGATTACGATTATCTCAAGATGTACTGAATTTTATGGGAAGGTGGAGGTCAAACCTTTAATCCAGCTTGTAAGAAGACCAAGAAATGGACCCTCTTATTGAAACATGAAGAAAGTTTAGCTGGCAAGCCTCTGCCCATCAAGGATGGTCAGTTCATTTCTGTAGCATATGAATATGTTCAGCCAAGTCTTTCCTGGATATTGGACCTTGTTTGTGTTTTTTGAACCCAGCCTAAAACCTGAATTTCAGGGGGTTAACCAAGAGATGAAATACCGCATATACTCGAGTATAAGCCGAGTTTTTTCAGCACAAAATTTGTGCCGAGTTCGGGTTTTTTGGCACAAATTTTGTGCTGGAAAAACTCGGCTTATACTCGAGTATATACGGTATATTAGCTGGTGTTGTCAGTTCCTGCCCCTCCCTGAGGTTCTAGCTCTCCCTTGAGCCACCATAATATTGATAATATGAAGGCTTCTGTTACTACGGCAAATTGTTGGAAATAAGAGGAGATTTTTGTTTTTCATTAGAGGTCTGCCAAGGATTATTGTGAACTCCAAGAGTTATTGTTAAACCCCAAATCTTTATGGAATTTAAAAAGGCTCAGTTTGAAAGATGGTCATGAAGTGGCTGGTGGAAAATGTTTATCAGTGAATCACAGGTGAACTGACGATTTATCCCTTTAATTTGTTGGAAGTCAAAATCTGCTAGGGGCAGAAGGAAGACTTTACATTTTGAATTCATAGGCTATTTACCACGGTGTCTACTCTGCCTCTCCTTCCACCACCCCGGCGTATCTGAACTAATTTTGTTCTCTGATTTAAATTGCAATCTACTTGCTCTGCCATCTCAATTTAAGGGAAGATTGGACGTTGTTTTTCAAAGGGAGTTGCAAGTGTTTTACTCTTGCCTGAAAACAGATTGTGGCTTCTTTCCCAAGGATAAGCTTAGAAATTACGCATAATTCTCAGGGTTTTATTTGTAGCAAAATGTTTTCAACCCTTTTGTCCACACATTAGTGTAAATGAATAAAACAGAGAAAAAGCCAGAAAACACCCCAACGACAGACAGTGTGTGCATATTTCTGATCAGCCTCCTGAGCCTGCCATTCTGCTGAACACATTTTGTTTACTCTAGGGCTTCAAATTGCTTTGTTGCAGATTTTGTAGGCAGCATGACAATTTGAGACTAAATGCATAAAAAAAGCTTTTAATTAGGAACAAAAATTAAGACTCATCTGTAAGGAACTAGAGAGTAGCTTTAAAAATAATAGTTTATTTTTAAATTGCCTGGTGACAGCAGGTATTTGACCAATGCTGTCTTTGTTCATTTGGCTTTTGATGGACTTTCCTTTTCAGAGCTCAAGTAAAATGTGCAGACCAGCACCTCCCTTATTGGTCGTCTGTCACTTTTCTGATGAGTATTTTGGAAAGGGACCATGTTTGGGAATATCATCTCTAGCTGTATGCAGCTGTGGCTCCTCAAAACGTATACATTTTTTGACTAGGACAGGGACTGAAGAATTTGTCTCTGAGAAAATTGGAGTGAGATTCAGCCTGTCAGCTTATGATATAAAATACTGATGTTTGACCTGTGTCCCCGGGTATCTCAGCTCCTGAGATACAGGGAAAGTTCATGGTCATTATCAGCTTTAAGAATCTCACATGCAATCAGGGAGAAGTTTATGTTTTAGCTGAAACTCCTCTGTGCTTCCTATATCATGTGTTTCGACCATGTGTAGCTCCTATGTTTATAACAAACAAATAGTTCAATGAAACATAGAAGAAAGTAGAGGGAGGAAGAACCTCACCATCAGTTTCTAATCCCTCAATCTTATTTCTGGGACCAAGTACCCGCTTTATACTTTGCTGCAGGAGCTTTTCACCATCCCAGATAAGATGAACACTGATTGATTGATGATAAGATTTGGATTTGTTTTCCTGGAGTCAAGCAAAATAATCTAGCATTGTGTTTTGGCCTCTGCCCATCTGAGTCTTCCCTGGTCCAGGAATCTGTTAACTTTGCACCTCCTTAGAAAACTGCCTTTAGTTCTTTTAATCTAGCCTTCTGAGGTCCAGCTGACTGGAGGGGCTTACAGGGGCTAGCATGATTCTTTTGTTCTTAACTCTATTGTAGCTTTTCATTCAAATTCAGATTCTTACAGTGGGAAGGGAGTTTATAAGTCACCTAGCCCAATTTACTTCCCGTCATGAAGGGGGAATCTTGTGGCTGGTTCACTTGCAACCACAGAGTTCATCCCACATTGTTGCCGTTTTTTTAAAAAACTTTGTGAGTTTTTAAATGTTTCAGGTGTTAGAAACTTATTCCTTATATTAACAGTAAACATGTCAATCTAGGGAAACCCCTACTTTGTTTCTAGTGGAAATGATAAAGAAATCATAATTCAGCTCACTTCTGTTACTATTTCCTTTTCTATCTGATGTTTAGATGGAGCAGACTTCTCATTCTCCCAGGGACAAAGGTGGGTGCCCTGCCTGGGTGATATACCCTACCTTGAGGCCTCCTGAGCAATAACCACACCTGGGGGGATGAGAGTCCCCTGTTAATCTACAAAAGAATGCAGGGAATCCCCCAGCCAGGGGCCAGGCAGCCCAGGCCCGCCCAGGGTCTGGAAAGTGACCTAGGGTAATCTAAGGCAAATTGTCAAGTCATTAATTGTCCAGCAAATCAGTTGGATGATGACTTTTGAATCCGAGGCAGACCCAATCTAGACAATATAAAACAAGACCCCAGACTGTAACCAGAGCCTCAGCAGGGAGTCTGTTCATGGTTTGTGGCAAACGTTATCTCGCTCTTACTCTACAAACCTATCTTGTCTTTTTTTCCTCAATAAGCTTTGTTTCATTCTTGACCTGCTTTTAGTGGGTCTGGTCATTCCTCAGCCAAAAGCAAACCAAGAACTGAGAACAGATCACCATCCTGACATACACAGTATATATTCAAGTCTGCGTATATTTAATGACAATGAGCTATCTTTGCTGGGTTGGTCACCATGTGCTGGTTCCTGGGCTAAGCAGCTTATGTACATCATGCCACTTCACCTTCACAGCAGATCGATCTTCTCATTTTATTTATTTATTTATTTTTTTGAGACAAAGTCTCACTTTGTCACCCTGGGGTTGAGTGCCGTGGCGTCATCATAGCTCACAGCAACCTCAAACTCCCCCAAGTAGCTGAGTTTACAGGTTCCTGCCACCACACCCCGCTAGCTGTTCTCATTTTAAAGATGAAGAAATTGATGCTAAGAAATACCGAATAATTTGCCCCAAATCTAATCTAATCCGCCCTAAATTTAATCTAATCTAAAGTCATATCTCATAGCCAGGCCTGGATTGGAAATCAAGACAGCTGACTCTGAAAGTCCTGTGTTTAACCGCTCTGCTATATCCACTCATTTCTAATCTCTAACCTACTTAGATCCAAAAGGAAGTTGCGGTCTCTTCAAGTAAAAGTGCACGTAGAATAACATAGTTAAAAAAAAATAAATAAAAAGCGTGTTACCAGATGAAGAAGAGTAGTTTCTCAAAGACTGTTCTGCCTCAGTTACAATCCTAATAGTCTTTATAACGGAATACAAGAAAACGAACCTAGAAATTTTTAATTTTATCCGCTAGGAAGTAACATCAAAGTAGTAGTCTTCATTCCAATAATGTAAAAAGTTTAAACAACACAAAGGTAATTTTCACTTTAACAAAATATCTAAGAGAATCATTAAAGAAAGCATCATATTATCAAAGTAACCTTTACCGATATCACAGCACCCCTTGTCTATGTGTGACTACTTTCTGCACTCTTCTGAGACAAACATCCTCACATTCACTAAGAAACCTTACCAAGATAATCATGGGGGAGGAACGTGAACTTGGCAGACCAGGTTTGCTGTACACTTCAGCTTAGCTTCTCAGACTCCACCTTGTAGGCCTCTTTTCTGGCTTCAAGAGGAGTTCATCTAGGAGCCCTTTGCATTTTTAGAAACAGCAATCCTGCCTCCTCTAAGTTTGTACTTTCTAAGTCGACAGTTTCTTTGATTCTCTATGCACTGTTGGGAGAAAGCTTGGTCCAAGACAGTGACCTCTTCTTAGGAAGTGGCTTTGTCTTACCAGGGTTGTGTTTCCAGTGCCTAACTGATGGTCTTAAGTCAATACTGAAGAAGTGGGCCAGAGAAGATGATGCTGAGGACCTGGATTTGACTCAGGCTCCGGTTGCCAAAGCAGGCTCATTCAGAGCAAGTGTTGGGTCAAACTGGGTGGCCTGGGTGACTTGGCAACCTGAGACCAATGGGGGCAAGGGAAGGAAAAGAGGATATTTGTCTTTCTTGTCTACGTGCCACTGTGTGCTATTTTCCATTCCTTGTATGTATCACTATAAGCCACCTAGAATCCCTTTTAAATGAAGGGATTTAAATGAAGGGATTTGAGGGTTTCATAATCAGAAAAGGCAAGTGGTCATCACACTCACAAGAAAGGTTATGAGGCAGGAGCTGAGCTGGTCAGGAGGGGTGGGCCTTCCACTCCCGGGGAGCTACAGTCGCCGTCTTAGGTGTTGAGGTTTTTCAATCACTGCCATGCTGGTAGCTTTCCTTTGCAACTTCGGGTACTTCTTAAGACACGCAGTTCTGGCCTTGTTTATCACAAACAGCTTTACTTCTATTCATGCACCTGTAGGCTGTGTTTTTCTTTCTTTCTTTCTTTCTTTTCTTTTTTTTTTTTTTTGCAGTTTTTGGCCGGGGTGGGTTTGAACCTGCCACCTCTGGTATATGGGACCAGCGCCCTACTCCCGTGAGCCACAGGTGCTGCCCAAGGTTGTATGTGTTTTTAAACAATGTATACACCACACTGTGTGTCATGAGGACTTTGTAAGCAACAAACAACCCTTGTTCTTTTTAGAGATTCCCACCTACACTTCTGCAGCTGACATTCTGCAATTGAGTGCTGTCCCAATGTATCATGGATGGAGCAGGTGCAGGGAGGCTCACTAAAGCTTCCCTCCCTTGATTTTCACTCTACCTCCCTTGTGGCTGCTTCATTTTTTCCTTGCTTGCATCCAGTCCTCTAAGTTTTCCCATTCCTATAATGGTTGATTTCATTGCATTCTTGATTTGAATGGTACAAGGGCACCACAGGATGCGGTGCGGAGGGATTTTTCAGTGGTCTTCTCTGGATGGAGTATTTGCAAAATATGATATTTGTGAATGTCTCCTGTAGGGTCATTATGATAAGTGACTGTCTTCCTCTGTCACACTCATGCACTATGTCTCCAACCCCAGGAGGAGGGGAGAAGCAGAAAACCTGGCAGTTAGATGAGAAACCAGCAGCCCAGTTGTCGCTGGGTGCCTCAGGAAACATTTGTTTAGCTTTTCCCAGAGAACATTGGAGGCGAGCTTGGTGGTTCAGCACCACAGGGTGGCGGTGGTTCCTGTCTCTAACCACCAACCCTGCCCGGCCACATTCAGGACATCAAAGTCAAGTGATGGGGTTTTGTGGTGTTGCTGATGCAGGTTTTCTGCTGGAGGTAAAGGTGCAAATCATTTGTTTTTTATCTAGAGAAAGGGTAGGCTTGTGGATGGGTCTTTCGGCCCTGAGTCAGGCTTCTCAGTCCATGAAGTTTCCAAGTATCAGAAGCTTCTGTGTAGGAAGAAGAAAACTTTGAGAGATAAGGAGGAGCCTGATAAAAAAGTGGATTCCTTTCCATAGGTCTCAGCACAAAGAAAAAATCTTTTTTGTTCTTTCCTGGAAGCCCATGGCAAGCAGGGCTGCTGTTCCCTAGCTGGGGTGACTTAGGGAACAAAAAGATCTTGACTTGATTAATGGGTAGACAGTCCTTTTTTTCACTAATGACTATGTCCTTCTCGGTCCTTTTAGAAGTCACTCGGGTACAAAGCCAAGTTTCATTTCAGTTCCCCAGAACTTCCCTACATCTGTTTATTTATTTATTATCTATTTATTTCAGCTGGCAAATAAAAACTGTGTACGTTTATTGTCTACAGCATGTAATTTTGAAATCAGAACTTCTTCACTTCTGATACTCATTGGTATTGACTCATTCATTTATTCATCAAATATTTGTTGAGTGCCTGCTAAGATCCAGACACACCATAAAACAAAAACAACATTAAGTCCCTGTCCTTAAAGATTCTCTCTCTAGAATAAGAGGCAGGTATTAAGCAACCACCCTGGCAAATTTATAATTATAAAAAGTGGTAAAATGGGAGAGGCCATGGTGAGGAAGACCTCAGTTAGTCTGGTCCAAGTACTCTCATCCCTAAATGTGGAGATCCAGGTGTGGGGTGTGGGAGGGGACAGAGTGAAGGATCTGTGTAGGTGGATGGCATAGAACAAGGCACATTAAATCAGGTGGTAATAGCTATTTGTAAAGATTGCCTTTGGAAAGGTGAAGTGTTCATTTACTGCTCTTCTGTAGTGCTTATTTTATCAAGTGCATATGTCACTTTTATAATAAAGAGGTTCTTAAATAAAAATGAAATAAGACAATGGGCTGTACTGTTGTTTTTCTTCTGTCAGAAAGTTCATTAGTTGGTTGGTTCTTTCCAGAAGCCTCTTTTTGCCCGTACCTCTTTATAAAGTTTAAGGGATAAATAAAATATTCATGTGGTCTGTCCATTTCAGAAAATGTAGATGTTAAAAAGATACAATGATTTATGTATCATTGAATGAACAGCCAGTATACCTTCTAGCAGTGTTTACAGACTATAAAATGGAATTTAATTAATTGCCATGTTTTTTTTGTGTCTAATCTCGGGTGTTTGGAAAACAGTAGGGGGGATGCATATTTCCCATGGATTTGTGGCCTTTTGTCTTTCATGTTAAGTTATAAATCTCCGAAAGAGAATTGTGTTTGGCTGGGTGTAACAGACACTTGACTTCAGTGGCTTAATGAGTAGAGTCTGTTTCCCCACAGTCCAAGGTGGGTACTGGATGGTTCCAGATCCCTTCTGTCCTCTCTGGTGTCCTCATCATAAGGCCTTTTCCTTCATGCTTGTTGCTTCATGATCACAAGATGGCTGCTCTTACTCTCACATCAGAATTCCAGACTGAAGGAAAGAAGGAGCAGTGGTGCTCCTTAAGTCAGTATTCCAGACCAGCAAAGGAGGGAGAGGTGAAGCATACATTAGTGAAGCAAAAACTTCCCTGAGAGGCTGGGCACAGTGGCTCATGCCTGTAATCCCAGCACTCTGGAAGGCCAAGGCGGGTGGATTGTGTGAACTCACAGATTCAAGACCAGTCTGAGCAAGAAAATAGCTGGGTGTTGTGGTGGGCACCTGTAGTCCCAGCTACTTGTGAGGCTGAGGCAAGAGAATCGCTTGAGGCCAAGAGTTTGAGGTTGCTATGAGCTATGACACCACAGCATAGCACTCTACCCGGGGTGACAAGGTGAGACTCTATCTTAAAAACAACAACAACAACAAGAACAAAACTTCCCCTGAAATCCCTCCCTATCAGATTTTTGCTTGCTTTTTATTGTGGAATATGGAGTTCCATGGCTGCTCATGGCTGTAGGAGAATCTGGGGACCAAGTCATTAACTCCAAAACTTAGAGTTCCTTTGGTAAGGAAGAATGTGAGAATGGGTATTGGATAGGCCACAAGTAATGTCTGCCATGAGAGATTTCAAGATATTTATTATCAAGTCCAGTGAAATTTTATAAATTTATATATAAATTACATACATTAGTGAAGCAAAAACTTCCCTGAGTTTTTATATATATAAATATATATAAATTTATATAAATTTTATAAATTTTATAAATTGAAGAACACACACATGTTAGGAAAGGTTCATCCTTACCGATAACAGCTCCATGTGCACATTTAAAATAGTCTTTTGGATGATTATGAATTCTTTTGGCCAATTTCTTGGCAGATCTAATTACCTCATAATTTTTACCCCATAGGGTAAAAATTGCAAAGAAGTTGTACTAGGAATCAGAGAAGAATCAGCTCTGCCATTCTCTTGCTGTTCACTTCTACTTGAACTTTGGTACAGCCATGCACTGAATAACAAATGACATTTTGGTGCATAAAGATGGTCTCATAAGATTGTAATAGAGATGAAAAATTTCTATCACCTAGTGACTTTGTGACCATTATAAAATCATGGCATAGCACATTACTCATGTGTGTGTGGTGGAGTTGGTGTAAACAGATCTACTGTACTGCCAGCCGTATATAACACATAATGATGTACTAAAGGAGTGAGAGATAACTTGTCAACAAATATACCAATACCAGGGTCGCTCACAAAATTTTTTCTCTCATTAATTTTAAATTTGGAAAGGACAAACATCTTTTACCGTCTGCTCAACTGGAGCCTACAGAGAGAGGAAAACCAGGAATCTGACTGATAAGTAAAATGTCTTACCACGTTGCTGGCTGGTCCAAGTTCCCATTTTCCTCACTGTGACTTAGGACAGCCGAGTGGCTTTGAGATCCTACTGACTATGTCAAACTATAGTGGTGGGGGGGAAATGTGCCCTTTCCCCCAAATGTTTACTGAAAGATCAACTCACAATTAAGGCAGTTTAATAATAGAAAAGTTTATTTACCACGTGCATGTGGAGAAGTCACAGAGTGATTACCCAATACACATATTCCAATGAAGTTCAGATATTTTTATACACACCTTTTTTTTTGGGGGGGGGATGAAGAGTATAGGTAATTCTGTTCAGGGGTGATAAGCCATTGCTAGGAAGGATGAACTGGGGGGGAAACAGATTAACTCGTAAGTTAACCTGCATGACAGTTATGTTTTAAATCCGCGGTTCTCATCCTGTGGGTCACAACCAACCCGTGGGTGGCGACCCCTTTTTAACAATGAAAATACATTGCGGCATTAGGAAGGTTGAGAACCACAGTTTTAAATGATTTGGGCAGGTCTGGTTGCATTCTGCAAAATATTGAAATAGCAAGGAGAGGAAAGGAAGTCAATCCCCACTTTGATCTTTTGACCAAGACAGTCCTGTTTATGCAGATAGAGGGAAAGCTCCTTCCAATGCTGTTTGATCTCTAATGGCTTCAAAATATTCTTTACACCAAGGAGTCATATGATGGAGTAAAATTTCCTGAGCTTCTTCAATACAATATGTAATACTTGATGCTGATAATAAATGACTGTGTTGCTGGTTTGTGTATTTATCATATTATTTATCATTATTTGAGAGTGTACTCATTCTACTTATTAAAAAAAGAAGTTAACTGTAAAACAATCTCAGGCAGGTCCTTCAGGAGGCATTCCAGAAGAAGGCACTGTTGTCACAGGAAATGACAGCTCCACAGGTCTCATTGTCCCTGAAAACCTTTCAGTGGGAAAAGACGTGGAGGTGGAAGGCAGTGATATTGATGATCCCGACTCTGTATAGGCCTAGGCTAATGCATGTGTTTGTGTCTTAGTTCTTAACAAAAAAGCTAAAAAAGAAATCCAAGTTTAAATAGAGGAAAGCTTATAGAAAAAGGAGATTGAAAAAGAAAATATTTTTACAACTATAAAATGTGTTTGTGTTTTAAGCTAAGTCTTATTTCAGAAGATTCAAAAAGTTTAGAATTTTTTTTAAAGTTTACAAAAAAAAGTAAAAGTAACAAATAAAAAAGTAACAGTAAGCTAAGGTTAATTTATTATTGAAGAAAGAAAAATGTTCTTAAAGTAAACCTAGTGTAGCCTAAGTGTATAGTGTTTATAAAGCCTACAGTAGCGTACAGTAATGTCCTAGGCCTCACATTCACTGACCCCTCATTCACTGGCTCCTCCAGAGCAGCTTCCAGTCCTGCAAGCTCCAGTCACAGGAAGTACCTTACACAGGTGTACTACCAGGTTCTCACTGTGTCTTTGCTATGCTTACATATGTTTAGATGCACAAATACTTAGCACTGTTTTGCAATTGCCTACATATTCAGTACAGCGACATGCTGTACAGGTTTGTAGCCTCGGAGCGATAGGCTACTATATCATATAACCTAGGTATCTATTAGGCTATTATATCAACTGAATTTGTGTAAGTACATGCTATGGTGTGTCCACAATTACAAAGTTGCCCATTGAAGCATGTCTCAGAACCTGTGCTCACTGTTAAGTGGCACGTGACTGTGTCATCTTCAATCCATGACTTTTAAAAAAGGTATCATTTAAAAACCACTGGTCTATGTATTTAGGAGTAGATAATAAGCAATGTGTAAATCTACTCATGAAGGGCCCTGTCCAAATGAGGATGCCACTAGCTAGAGTGGAATTCCCTCCTTCCGTTAGGGCATCCCAGGTGTCAGTGTGAGTGAGGGTGTCAGCATCAAGCCATTATATTATATTGCAATCTATTAACACTGAATTTCTCTCTTAGTTTTGATATAAAAACATGCAGCATGAATGAAGTCCTACTATTTCCTTCCTGCCGGCTGTGCTTCTCATCACTGGCTCATTCTGGATAGCTCCTTGAGGCACATCTCACACTTTGAAGATGACTAGGTTTGGAAGACAGGAAGATTATTTGGGGACATGGGGGAGTTTATCCAATACTAAAGGCAAACAAAGTAAGACACCATTTTAAAAGGTAGCGGTAGGAGAAGTGGCTGATGTTTTGACTCTGGGAACTCTGAAGAGTTTATGTCATTTGTCCATTCAACATACCATGAATTGAGCAATTCCTCAAGGCACATGTGCTGTACTATATACTGAGAATAGAAAGATAATTCACTTAGTCCCTGCCCCTGGGAAGTACCCAGCTTAATGAGGAAGACTTAAATGCAAATGGGAAATTGCAAAATGGTATGTGGAGAGAGGTAGCACAAAATACTCAGAGGCCCTCTCTGCATGGCGTTGTGACCTTCTTAGTTGGATCTAATCTGACTAACTCTTCCCCAAGAATTCAAAAATGTAGCTGACATTCATGAACCATCAATAGGGAACGATTCTTGAGGACCTTTCCAGGATTGAGGAGCCGCCCTTCTGCTTCATTCTGTGTGTCATTTTCAGCATTTCTTGGACTCTTCAGAATCAAAAGACAGACCTGTTTCCTGACCTAGATTTTTGGTTACTTCTCTCCAGCCTCATCCAAAGCCCAGGGACATTCATCAGGAGTTCTCTTCTCACTGCCACACTTTGGATAAGCACAATGGGCTTGAACAAAGGAAGATTTTACGTATGTTATATAAGTTAAAAGTTCTCTTTTTCCAGCTGTTTCTGCACTTTCTCTGTATGTAGTTCCCCAGTGATAAACATATATGACGGGCTTCATAAGTTTCCTCAATTTTCCATAACTTATCTTTTGTTGTCCCCCACCATATACCCTGAGTTCCAGTTATTCTGAACTATTCATGTTTTCGCAGAACATTGAGTCCCTTCTTACTACCATACTGGTGATATAACAGGTCCTGTGCTATTCGTGTCCCATGTATCATCTCTCTGAATGTTCATAACAACAATGTAGGCATTCTTTCCCCTACCTTACTTATTCATTTGGGAAGCTTGGAGAAGTGAAGAATCTCGTCCCCATTTACTTGAAGAAGAAGTGGTAGTGTTGGGCTTTGAACTTCTGCTTTTTCTAACCTGATCTCTTAAACTCTAAGCTATGCATTATTGCTTCAAGGTGCACAGATAAGAGCAATTGAATCTAGCAAGACACAAGATAACTTGTTTTTTCTTAGTCTCCAATGTTTGATGACTATGAAATGCTAACAAAATCACTTGTGAAGATGACTCAACCATACCTCTGATGATTTCAGTAGTAGACTGTTCTCTTGTTTGTTCATTCAAATAAACCTTAAAAAAACTTACATGTGCTCATATAAATACTGACTTCATAGACAGAGTAGGAGAAAGCATTTCGCTAATTAATTTTACTTATCCTCTTTGTGATGGGAATTTGGTTATAAGAGGTATAATTTATGTACCATAGATCAAAAATAATTTCTAAACTTCCTAGTTTCATGTAAAAATATAAATTTTATAATAAAAAATAAATTTTAAAAAATCAATAAGATGATCATTGGATCATAGCTACATTTAAGATGCCCTAATATCCAGATTACCGTATATACTCGAGTATAAGCCGAGTTTTTTTGGGCACAAAATTTGTGCCGAAAAACCCGAACTTGGCACAAATTTTGTGCCGAAAAAACTCGACTTATACTCAAGTATATACGGTAGTTAAAATTTTTTTTTGGAGCTTAAGTCAAGCATTTTGGAAAGTGGCGTTAGTTCTTTCAGACTCATTCAGAATGTTACAGCAGACTATGTGGTGTCAAAAGCCCAAAGGGTCTGGGCTTTTAAAAGTCCTGGGCACAAGCCCTGAGCTATAAGTTTGATTCCTCTGTGGATCTTTTAGCTTCACAACTACTCCGGGGTTCCAGCTGGCTCCAGCCCTAACCAGGTATTATGTACAAGTTGACTTTTGGTTTCCCAAGGGAAGGAGTGAAATAAGGTGAATGGTTTATGCAAATGTATTACCATTTCAAAAGGGGAAAACATCCTCCTTACACCTCAGATAAGCATATATCCCTTTGTTGGCAAATTCAGCAACTGCTCTTTTAGAGAGCAATTGACATCAGAAAATTTGAAAATTTATATCATGTGCTAGCATTTGGCCTTTGTTGATTTCAACATTGTTCTACCTAAGTATAAAACACACTGCTAGGGCCCTTTTAATTTTTTTTTTTTTTTTTTTTTTTGTTAGATTTATAATTCAACGATAAAGGCAATTCAAGTGAGAAACTTCAGTACGTTGATTTTGTTCTTTGAGTCATTGCACTGTAATTAGCGGAGTTGAGTTTTAAATGCAGAGCACAAGAACATCTTTCTTGTCTGTTTATGTCAGAAAAAAATGGCTAATGAGCACTTATCAAAAAGATGAACATTTTTTTCATTAAATTAAGTAAAATCAAAACAGCTTTGTAATGTACTATTATGTTTCAGCTTGGAATAAATTGAGTAAAATAGCTAATATCTTCACAGCTTCCTGAGAATTTCTTTGCATGGCAGAATCCACCTCCACCTTCCCTGTCCCCTACTACACGCACACGTACTTAGACTTCAGGAAAATGTCCTTTTGTAGCAGCTTTCTTTGTGGCCTCAAGCACATTCCTATAGGGTTTGGAATGGCTTTAATATTATTTGTAAGATCTGAGTGTTTCTCAAGCAGGTGTCACATTGATTGTGCTAATGTGCTTTGCTGTTTAAAAATATACAACTTTAAAATAGTTTTAATTATTTTTTAAAATGTTTATTTATTTATTTTTTGAGACAGGGTCTTGCTCTGGTGCCCAGATTAGAGAGTAGGGGCATAATTGTAGCTCACTGCAGCCTCAAAGGTTTGGATTCAAGCTATCCTTTGCCTCAGTTTCCCACGAGGCTCAGACTATAGGCACATGTGAGCAAGCCCAGTCAATTTTTCTTACTTTTTGTAGAGATGGGGTCTTGCTATATTTCCTAGGCTGGTCTCAAACTCCAGGGGTCAAGTGATCTTCCTATGTTTGTCTCCCAAAGTGCTGGGATTATAGGTGAGAGACACTGTGTTTGACCTAAAATAACTTTTAAAAATCACTTCCCTCTGCCTTCTTAGAGTGGTCAGTCAAAATGCCACCTGATACTCAGCAGGATGCAGCATGTTCTTTAATTCTGAGATTTTTGTGTGTGTGTTCAAGTAGATGAACATTAGCTTATGTGTTACCAAAGGATACAGAAATGAAGGCTGATTGCTTAGGAAAGTTTGTAGTAAAAATGTAAAAACCTTAAGAAATTTCTCAGTTTAAGTGTCATTTAGATGGCAGGCTGTTGTCAGGTCATCAAGGAGTCTTACTTGCTCTTCTACTATGAGAAAGTCAAGTCCGGCTTCATCCCAGTGCCTACTTGTACTGCATAATGTGTGCATATCTATAAAGCAACTAATGTAACAAGGCTATATGTGGATAAAGAATAATCTTATCTTCCTCAAGGTTTTTGAGTTTGCATTAGAGGTTAGGGTGAATAGATTAGAGATAAATTCTGTGTATGTGAAAAATAGATACGGTAATTATGGACATCCTTGTCTCATTCCCAATATTGGGGTGGGGAGGGGTACTCACTATTTTACCATTAATGTATTTAAAGCAGATTTTAAAAACATATTCTTTATTAGTTAAGAATGTTCCCTTCTACTCCTAGTTTGTTAAGATTTTTAAAAATTACCAATGGGCATTGAATTTTGTCAAATGTTCATCTATCTTTTCCATCACTCTCCATTGTTTTGTTATTCTTTCACTGAAGATCATCTTTCTGCCTGAAAAGCTCCCATCAGTATTTCACTTAATGTAGTTCTGCTCAGAGTGAATTCTCTCAGTTTTTATTCATCTGAAAATAACCAGTTTGCTTTCATTTTTGAACAGTATTTTCTCTGTGTTGGGGGTCTAAACCCTTTCCCCTCTATCTCCTCCTCCTCTCCTCCTAAAACAAACAGCCTCCCTCACCCCACCCCAAGAGTTCCACTGTAAGGACCCTAGACCCTAGCCCACCAGAACCTTCCAGCAAGCTGTGGAATCTTTCTCCCCCTTATGCCCAGTATAAAAACAAGCCTCCATCACCCTTGGTGCAGATGCTATCTTTGTATGGGAGGGAGGACATCTCTGTCCCCTTTCATTAAACTTGGCCTGAACCTTTCCCAGTCTCCTCTCTGGGTACACTGCCAAATCCTTTTCACTCTGCATATAGAATTATTAGAATTCTGCATTAGAATTACTTCCTCTAGGTACTTTAAAGATGTCATTTTTCTTTTTGTCTTCTGTCTTCTGTTGTTTCCATTGAACAAGTCAGCTTGTTATTGATTTGAAAGTATTTTCTTTTTTCTTTGCTTCATTTGGGATTTTCCTTGTCTTTGGTTATTAGCAGTTTTATTATGTTTGCTTTTCTTTAGTTTGTCCAGCTTGAGTCCATGATGATTGTTGAATCTGTGGTTTCATGTCTTTAAGTTTGGTAAAATTCTCTGTTAGTACCTTCATATAGTGCTTCTTTTGTATTATTAATTTTTTGTCTATCCAAAACTTTAATTATACCAATTATGTTGTATTTTATAGTGGCATATGTGTCTTACACTTTGCTTTAAATCCTTTCATCTCTATGCACTTCACTCTGAATATTTAGACTGACTTATCTTCCAGTTAATTAATTCTCTTTTCTGTGGTGACTAAGGTGCTGTTTAACCTATTTAGTGAATTCATACTGTTACTGGGGGTGAAGGGGAAACTTCAACTCACAGTAAAACAAATTCATAAGAGAAAAGCTGTACAAATTTATTTTAATGTGTATACATGGGAACCCTCAGAAACTGAAGATTCAATTCTTATTCTGTAGAGGTGTTTTTAAAGAAAAGGGGGGGGTCTTGAAGTAGAAAAACAGGTTTGGGGAGGCAGAGAGTGAGAGAAAATACACAGAAAAAATAAGGTCTAAGAGAACAGAGCTCTTCTCAAGGAGACCCCCAGGATACAACTGTGAGGGCCTCCCTGTGGTGACTCTGCTATTTGTAGACTTAACTTCCTGGGACTTGGAAACTTCTGTATCTGTAAAAGTTGGATCCTGCTTCTCCAGCTTGATTCAAACTGACCTGTGAGTGAGAAAGGTACCTGTGGGCCGGAACTTTTTGACTGGGTATAAAAAGGAGAAGACTGAATCAGTCAGGGAGCGTGGCCATTTTGAATTCTTCTGTACCTGGCTCCACTGGCTGGAATAAAGCCCTTCCTCTTTTAATCACCACATTGGGTGTTCATTCTCTCTATTGGGTCTTACCATTCTGCAGCAAGAGGAAGAGGCTTCAGAAAGTAGCAAAGGTGGTCTTGTTATATATATGAAATGTTTAAGGTGGGAGCCCTCAGAGAGAATAGATGGTAAATGTTTCTTTTGCGGCCTTAAAAGTATCATACTCTTAATCTTTTCTAAGTTGGAGAGGGGTAGACTTGGCTGCGTTCTCTACAGAGGTAAATCCTCCTCCCCAACAAAAAAAGATAGCTTGGTGAGATTTATGGCAGCCATCTAAAAATAAGTCTGAGAAATACATATTGTGTAAAATATTTCTTCTTTTTGAGACAGAGTCAGTCTCATTATGTTGCCCTCTGTAGAGTTCAATGGCATCACAGCTCACAGCACCCTCAAACTCTTGGGCTTAAGGGATTCTCTTGCCTCAGCCTCCCAAGTAGCTGGGACTACAGGTGCCCACTACAACACCTGGCTATTTTTTTTTTTTTGTTGCTGTTGTTATTGTTGTTTAGCTGGCCCAGGCTGGGTTTAAACCTGCCAGCCTTAGTGCATGTGGCTGGCACTTTAACCACTGTGCTATGGGCATCGAGCCAATTTCGTGGTAAAATATTTCTAATGTCCTTCCTTACAGTGATTGTATTTCATAGATCTCACTACATGGTTAAATTTTCACAAATTTCTGTGTTTTTTTGCTTGGGGGGGGTAATTTTATTTTTAAAAATAATTTTAAACTTACAAAAAACTTGTAGGAATAGTAGAAACAATTGCTGTAACAGTGTAGTCACTGCTCTTCCCCTAGATATGGAAGTGTAAAATTGAGAATGGGGAATATGTAACAGAGGATGGCCTGAAAAAGCTACAAAAAAATGTTTTCTGTGTGTTTAAAACCTCCTCCACTCTTTTTAGAAGCTGAGGCCTGCATCCCTGCCTGGGTCTGGTCAGGAGGGCCAGGGGATGTCTTTTGTTCTTTGTGCCACAGGAAATGGTTCCGCTGAAGTGTAAGAGATGGGAGATGGAGACCCAGGGCCTGGCTGGCAAAAGCCCAGGGCCTCCCAAGAGGGTGGAGGTTATGGCTTGGTCTTTGACAGAGATGTGATGATTAGAATCATTCACTATAGTTGAATGACAATAGGCACCTGCATTTTAAAGTTCTGTGTTTCTGTTTCTGTTCAGGAAATTTGGTATTTTGAGATGAATAGTCTGCCATGTTTCCTCCTTTGCCAGCAAAGTAATAAATTTAATTTTCCTTCTCCTCAAACCACTTAATGTGGCCTAGAGAGCAAGTGCCAAGCTTTTAGTAACATTAATGTATACCTTCTACCTAGGTTCACCAATCTTTTACATTTTCCCTATGGGGAAGAAGGAAAACTTCCCTTCACCCAGGAGTTTCGTAAAAAGATCAATTCACATAAGGCAGATTAATAAGAGAAAGAGATAAACAAATTTATTTATGTGTGCACAGGGAGAATCACAGAGTCATGACCCAATATCCCAGTGGGCTCTAGGAATTTATATATTCTCATTTTAGAGGGATGGGAATATTGGTAGTTCTGTTGAGTGGCAATGAATGGTTCCTTGAGCGGATGAACAAATACTTGGGAAAATGAATGGACGGAGGAAACAGACTGACTTGTAAACGATTCTCTTTGGACATGAACTTAATCTGAGAGACAGATATTATCTTTAAAACGGGTTAGTTCACATCTGGTTGCATTCTCAATCTTCTTCCCTGAAACATTTTGAGATAACAAGGAGAAGGAAGGTCATTTGTTCTTTTTGATGGGTTTTATTTTATGAAGATAGAGGGAAAGCCCATTCTAAGGCTTGTTGATCTCTAAGGGCCTTTAATTCAAAATACTCTTTATATCAAACAGTCATATTTTGGGGTAAAATTTCTTGCGCTCCTTCATCCTGTTTGCTTTATCATTCCCCTCTCCCTGCGCATGTATTCCATCCTTGTCTCAACATCTCTTTCTGAACTATTTGAAAGTATGTTGCAGATCTCATGTCTCTCTGTTCCTAAATTCTTCAGTTTTTATTTAGTAAAAAGAAAAAAATTTTCTTATATACCCACAGTACAACTATCAAAATTATGAAGTTTGATATCCATATGAAAGGGGAGTAAATGTAAATTTTTTTGTCAACCCTCCTAAGTTAGTAGTTGCCACAAACTCCTGTAACAAAAGACAGTTTAACAAAAGAAGAAACTATAAAATCTATTAACTGAAATGTTGCAGGAAGATGAGGCCCAATGGAGAGAAAGAGCATCCAAACACCATGTTTAAAAGAGGAAGCACTTTATTCCAGCCTGCCAAGCCACGGCACAGAAGAATTCAAAATGGCCACACTCCCTGATTGACTCAGTCTTTTCCTTTTTATCCCCAAAGAGTTCCGGTTCACAAGTAACTTTCTCATTGGTCAGTTTGAATCAAGCTGGAGAAGCTGGCTCTGACTCTTACAGAAGCACGGGCTTTTACAGACACAGACATTTACGTTAAGTCTACGAGTTCCTAAGAGCTGAGTCACCATGAAGAGGACCTCGTAGGTGTATCCTTGGGGTTCTCTTGAGAAGACCTCTGTTCTCTTAGACCTTACTTTTTCGGGTTTCCTCTCTCAAATACACTGCATACCATGAAAGAGAAAAGTTACTCAAAAGTAGTGGCTTAGAAAATGGAAGGCTACTGACTTAGTTACTCAAAAGTGGTGATTTATATAAGACTTTCAATGGCAAACAATATATTTTAGAGAGTTAATAGGACCAAGAGGAAAGTAGCCCCAGGCTTCCAAAGGCAGGAAACCTGAGGGAAGAAATAAAGTTTGCTGCCAGATTCTTCTGACACTGTCTCTGACCTAATAAGTGTATCTGTGATGAGGAGAGTTTATTTCCTATCTTTAGGTAAGAAAGGAGGAGGAAGGGAGAGGCTAAAAAGACCTTTTGCCTTTGTAAATCTCTGACCTGCTTTTAGCCAGAGTGAAGGCAGAAAACTCCTCTGAGTCTTAATTACCTTTAGCTCAACAATCCTTCATATTTTATGGAGAAAGCATTCTGATTTCCTTAATGTTATTGAAAGCTCGGCACTTGTCCCCAAGTTAGCATCGGAAGAACAAGGACAAGTAGGTTGAGTAGAAGGAAAGAGATTTATTAATTTTCTGTCAAATGAGGAAAATGGCAGACTCCTATCTCAAAGTACCATTTCCTAATCATAAGCAGAAATATAGAGCTTTTAACAGGAGGGTTTTCAGTTCTAGGCAATTGTTTAACTACAGTTTATGATTTTGATAGTCCCATTTCTGGTGAAGACGATTCCATGACCTCTGTCTGCCTAGTTCACTGGGCCAAAATCTCCAGTACCATCAAGTACAAAGGACACTCCCCTGTCCTTCCCAACTGCTGGCCTGAGGCAGGTTTTAGTCTTCCAAAAGGAGTGGTAGAGGTTTTAAGGGACAGGAAACTTTTTTTTTTTTTTTTTTTTTTGGCATTGTTTTTAGGCCATTCCCTCTGTTACATATTCCCCACTGTCAATTCTAGGATTCCATATCTACGAGAGGAGGCACAACCACTCTGTTATGTTAACACAATACTATTATATGATCCGTAGTCTAAGTTCAAATTTTATTATCTCAATAATGTCCCCCCTTTATAGCTACATATTTTTTCCCTATCTGTTATTTCCAGTACATAATCTGGGATCATGCATTGCATTTAGTTGTCTTATCTGTTTAGCCCTTAATTGGAACAGCTCTTCAGCCTTTATTTGTCTTTCATGATCTTGCCATTTTTGAAGAACACAGAACAGGGAATACTGTTTTATAGAATATTTCCCAATTTTTGTTTGTCTGATGGTTCATCATGATTAGATTAAGAAGATGCTTTATTGGCAGGAAAAACTTAAAGGTGATATTGTGTCCTCCTCAGTCCATCATATTGGGAGGCACATAATCATGTGATTCATGATTGGTGATATTAGCTTTGATAACTTGGATAAGGAAGTGTCTGCTAGTGTGCTCTACTGTAAAGTTACTATTGTTCACTTGTAAAGAATAAATAATTTGTGGGGAGATACTTTGAGACCGTTTAAATAGTCTGTTCCTTATCAAACTTTTACCCACTATAGTTTAGTATCCATTGATGATTCTTGACTAAATCAATTATTATTCTAATGTTTGCATAATAATGATAATGATTTTCTAAATCCATTATCCTTTTACCTCTATTACTTGGCATATTTACATAAAGAATAACCTTTCTTTCACCTCTACTTGTTAATTTAGTAAGACGCGGGAATTCTTTTTTACTTAAAGGGGTTATAATCCCTTGGTATTACTTTTAAGTTTGAGGCTCAAATATTCCAGATGCAGCCTCTGGGAGCCCACTTTCAGAGTGCTTATGTGAACTTCTGGCATGCTGTATCATTCTTTGAGAATTTCTTTATTTTCTGGTACAGTAAGTTGTTCTAGAATCATTTTTTCTTTCTCTGACCCAATGTTGGAGTCAGCTTGAAGGAGTCGATTCCTTTTTTTTGTGAAGAGTGGTGTTTAGAGATTAAAATCTGGGCATTCAGTGTGCTCATTTTGCTACTGGAGTGCCATTGTGTCCAGGCTCCATAGGGCTAGGAAATCTCCGTCTCTGTCTCTAATCTGTGGGTTCATATTGATACAGCCAAATCCAGTCTAACCCCAGAAGGATCATTTTGGTTTTTCTCCTTCCTACCTTTGTAGTCCTTTCTCCAGGGAAGAAGTCTCACACTATCCTCATTGTGTGTACTCATTCAGTCAGGTTTAGATTCACAAAAAGCAGATTGGGAATTGCTAAACTTACCTACTATTAAAGAAAATTCCCACTGAGTTCGAGACCAGCCTGAGCTACAGTGAGACCCTGTTTCTAAAAATAGCCAGTTGTGGCAGGTGCCTGTGGTCCCAGTTACTTGGGAGGCCTGAGGAAAGAGGATCACTTGAGCCCATGAGTTTGAGGTTGCTGTGAGCTATGACATTACGGCACTCTACCAAGGGCGACAAAGTAAGACTGTCTCACACATACATACACACACACACACACACACAAAATAGAATAAATGAATAAAAATAAAAATATAGCTGCTAACCAATGTTCGTTATTTGTTAACAGATCCTTTTTGTCTTTTTTAAATTAAATCATAGCTATGTACATCCTTTTTGTCTTTACACTGAGGGTATATAGTCAAAAATAGTAATTTTTTCCCTTTGCTATGATTATGTTATTCATTTGAAATACATGTAGGTTAATTGATTTCTATTTCTATTCCATTTTAGGTTCCCCCCTCATTATTGTTTTAATATCATCATCAACATTATCATCATTGTCATTTTGTGTGAGTATATGTAACATTAGCATGGGTCCCAACCCCCAAATTATACAAATAGATATATTCAGGGGAGTGTTAAGCTTCTTTCCTTAGCCTGCCTACCTTGTTAATTAATGCTCCCTCCTTAGTTTTTGGTTTAATCTTCCTGTTTCTTTTGGTAAACATACATATATACATTTATACGATTTCCTTTTCTTTCCTACACAAAAGTAGCATACTATCCATGCTTTTTGCACTTTAATTTTTTTGATTGGCAACAAATATCTCCTGGAAATCTCTCCCTATCTCATCTTCTTTAGTTTTTACTTACAGCTGCTTAGTATTCTATTGTGTGACTGTGCCATTGCTTATTTAACCAATCTCCTGTGTAGGATTTTCCTCAGTATTTTTTCATCATGACCAGGGATGTACCTTGTCCATAGGTGTTTTTGTAATGTTAAGGCTTTATCTCCAAGGTAAATTCTTAGAGTTGGGGGGGAACTTACTTGTTATTTTGCTAGGATATCATCAGATTTCCCTCTTTAATCCCAGGGAAATTTCTACCAACAGCGTTTGAGTGTCTCTCACCTCGTGGCCCTGTCAAGAGTATGTACTGTTGAGTTTTGTAATTTTTACCAATCTGACAATTGAAAAATGGCATCTCAGCATAGTTATGATCTGTGTTTCTCTAATTCTGACTGATGTTGTCCATCTTTTTATGTGTTTAAGGAACATATGAAAATCTTTCTTTGTGAATTGTCTGCTTGTCATTTGGGCTTATTTTTTGGTATTGGAATCTTGCTCTCCCCCCCTTAATTTTAGAGCTCCTTATGTACGTGGAATGGATATCAACCCTTTGGATACATGTTAATCATAGTTATTTTAAAGTCTAAGTCTGAATCTGTGTGACTAGTTTTTATTATCTTTAAAAAAAACAACAACAACAAAATTCTTTTGGGTTTTGATCAATTTTCTGGTAGACCTTATAGTTTTTGATTGAATACCAGACTTTGTTTATAAGATGTTGTGAGGCTCTGGAGACAATATTTTCCTCTGGTGATATCAGTAATTTAGTGCTTTACTGGCAGATAGGTGAGATGGGCAGATAATCTTGCTCAGGGCTGGTGGATTTAAGGTTTGTTTACTCTAAAGGAGTAGCACCAACTGAAAGTCTGGTGGGTTTGCCTTCCTCCGCAGCAGTCCTGAAAGCCAATTTTTGTATCCTCAGTGCTATGGGGCTCCTATTTGCTTAGACATTTAGCCTCCTAGCAGGTGCTTTCTGTCAGTTTCCTCTGTCCTGTTCACAGCAGGTGCAGTTTCCGGAGTCAAGAAATGCCTCAAGGGGAAACTGGATGATCAGGCTCACTTCTCTGCAACCCACTCTTCTCTGGAATGTTGGGCTTTGTATTTCTGTCTCCTTTTGAACAGCAAAAGCACCACAAGCTGGAGGTTGCTGCTATGTCTTCAGCCTTTATTCCCCACACAGACAACTAGCAAACGCCCTCGTGAGAAAGAGCAGGGGCAAAGGCAGAGCCTACTTCAGTGGGTCCCCAAGGACTCTGTCCCCAAGGTTGCAGCTTGGGGGTTCCTGCTGCCCTGATTATTTCCCGATACCTTCCAACAGCTCTTCTTTTACATTTTTATCTAGCTTTTATAGTTGTTCTCAGAGGGGTGGGTTATTTCAATTCTAGTGATTCCATCATAGCTAGTAGCAGCAGTCATTTTTCCACTTAGCACATTTTATTAAATCTGTATGGAAATGAGAAAACACAGTCAAATTGGTGAAGCATTTTAAAATTGACATGAAAATTGGCTTGCTCATGTGCTGGTGGGGAGGGGATAAATTGGTACCACCTTTTGGGAGGGCATTAATTTATATCAAAAGACTTAACATTTCATCTCCCCTTTGATCCAGAAATTCTGCCTCTAGGAATTTATGCTCAAAAATAATCATGAATGCTTGGGAAGATTAATTTGTGAACATTTCCATCCCCTGACCCAAACTAGAATCAAAACCCTAAATGTGCAACAATGGGGGATTTGATAAATTGTTGTGCTTCACTGCAATGGAATACAATGGAATTCACAGTTTAAAATGATGTTGAAGAATATTTAAACATTTTAATGATCTATCATTAAGTGTAAGAGATTATAAAACAACTACCGTGATCCCATTTTAAAATGTATTCACAGATATATAAGTCTAGAATAATGATGCATGGAAATGTTAAGAGTGGGTATTGTTCACTTTTTGGATGTTCTTTCTGTGTCTATGCATATTTGAAAAATTTTCTATAGGGAATGAATTTTGTTCTAAAATATTAATGTACTTAAAAAATCCTTTATAACTGGTAGGCCCAGTTGATAATGTTTTCTGGCAAACATCTGATTTTATACTGATTGCCTAAGCTCTATTTTAATACTCTTTAGCAGTATTAAAATATTAGCCTTTATTCCAGAAACAGTACTCTCCTTGAAAATGCACTGTGGAATAAAAGACCTCTGTGTAAACATGCTTTAAATCCCCACTAGTCAAATTCAAACAAAGGCCTTCACCTGTTTCTGGTAAGGAATCCTTTAAAAAAGTAAATAGGTTCATGAAAAAGATCTGGATTATAGGGGAAGACTTATTTCCTAGAAAAAAATTTTATAATTTCCTTTTGCAACCAGGGGCCAGAAGTTAATGCGGTTGCCTTTGTAAAACTCAAATCATGATTTCTGAAGAAGAACATTCTGATCTATTGTTGCTTTTTTATTGAAGGTCCCCTCTTCAAAGCAGCAGTTCCCAAGTATGACCTCTGGGGCTGTGAGGTGGTTTCCTAGGAATGTGCGTTCCCTGGCAACATCATCAAAGGACCGGAGACCTGAGGATTGTCGTCGGCACCATGAGGCCTATGGATACTTCTTGCCCATCCAGACGAGGTGGCAGGACAATGACCAGTACGGCCACGTGAACAATGCAGTGTACTACAGCTACTTTGACACTATTATCAACCACTATCTCATCAGGTAGGCTTGGGGTCTGCAGCCCCACATCCTCACTCTGGCCTCAGTTGGGAGTCCCCCTAGAGCATTCTGGGAAGAGATACCCAGCATTCCCTCATTTTCCTCTGCTAGTGGGCCTCTTCTGTTGAGCCAGAGGAAAACAGGAGGAGTGACATGTGAATGAGAAATGCATTGCTCTGTTGCTCCTGCTGTCTCAGGTGTTCATATGTCTTGGTCCTTTGCACTAAATTGCCTGTAAATGTGTAGGCTTTGATTCTCCAATAAGCACCAACACAACACACCACATACTGTTCAGACCCTGTGCGACATGAGCAGACATTAACATCAACCCTCAAGGCTTTTTCATGAGAAAAGCAGCTGCTTCCTCCACAGAGGGCACACGCGGGGGAGGAGAGAGGGAAGATGTAAAGATGTTTATTTTATCCTCTGAATGCCAGGGTGACATGATTGTCATCTGATAGGTACATTTGTGAGATTGCTTAGTGTACATTTGGTCCATATAATTATCTCTATAAAAGAATCTGTCATATAGAGATCTGTGTAAATCCTAGTTCTACCTTGTATTAGCTGTGCAGTTGAAATCAAGTTGTTTAACCTTATAGTGTCTTCTGTAAAAATAACTCATATATACTGAGAGCTTTCACTGTGTCTGGTGCTATGATGCATTTTACATATATGTTCTTATTAATTCCAAGATAATTCTATGAGATAGTAGCAGAGATTGTCAGTTCACTGCCTGAACTTTTGTGCCTATACCTTTTCAGGGCACATTGACCTGAATGGCAAATGCCAGCACCAACATGTCTTTGCTAAAGGACTTTCTCTGACCACCAAAGCCCATTTTGTAGGCAGGCTACAAGTGCCAAGAGTTAATGCTTCAGCAAGCAGTCTTCACCCTTGGGAGGTGTGTACAGCCCAGCTTCCTCTCCTCTCGTGTGAGATAATTCTGAGGTACACACTTTACATGGGCCCCCAGCTTTCCCTAGTGGAATTAAGTTCCAGTTACTCAGTTACTTTTTTTTGAGATAAAATTATAACATGTAATTCAGTATTTTAACCATTTTGAAGTATACAATTCAGTGGTTTTTAGTATATTCACAATGTTGAACCACCATTGCCACTAATTCTAGAACATTTCTATTACCTCCAAAATGAAAGAATACGCCTGTTAGCAGCCAGTTTCAATTCCCCTTTCTTCCCATCCTCTGACAACCACTAATCTAATTTCTGTCTCTATGGATTTACCTGTTCTGGACATTTCACGTGAATGAAATCATACAACATGTAGTCTTTTGCGTCTGGCCTCATCCACTTAGCATGGTGTGGTCTGGGCTCATCATGGGGTAGAGTCGGCAGCACGTTGTGGCCTATATCACTACTTCATTCATTCATATATAGAAATGAATGAATGAAGTAATGATACATCCTTCCTATGTGCTCGTTGGACTTGGTACATCTTTATATGAATGAATGATATCCCTTTGTATGACTATGCCACATTTTGTTTATTCATTCATCATTTCGTGGACTTTTGGATAGTTTGCATTTTTCAGTGATTATGAATAATGCTGCCATGAATATTTTGTGCACCAGTCTTCATGTGGACAGGTGTCAGTTCTTTTGGGTAGTTCATTCTAGGTACACCTAGAATGGAATGTGGTTGCTCTTCAACTTTTTGTGGAGCTGTCAAACTGTTTTCCAGAGACTGTGCCATTTCTGTTCCCACCAGCCTCACCAACGCTTGTTATCATCTGTTTGATTATGGCCCTCCCGGGTGCCTGTGAAGCCGTATCTCATTCTGCTTTTGATTCACATTTCCCTAAACAGGGACGATGTTGAGCGTCTTCCCATGTGCTCATTGGACTTCAGTATATCTTCTTTGGAAAAGCATCTATTCAAATCCTTTACATTATTGTGTTATTAGTCTTTTTATTGTTGAGATGTAAGCGTTTGTTACACAATCTGGATACTAGACCCTTATCTTTTAGGGTCGTGTCCTCTGACATACACAAGTTTTTTATTTAATGACAGTGGTAACTTAAGTAACAAATGCTTTACTGTATTCTTTATTTTTCCTTTCTCTCCCTCCCTCCTTCCCATAGAAGTGCTTCATCTACAGAAAGTACCTTGCAGTCCTCACTCAGATTGCAGATTTGCTATGTCAGGCCACTTAAATTTCTTTTTCCTATAGGATATGTATAAAACAACTTTCACTTTGAGAGTGCCTGTTTCTCTCGTGTGCAATGTGGTCCTGCATCTTCACACTGATTTTACTTTATGTAGAACTGCCAGTAATTCCTCTAGAAGTAGGTTGCACTTGCTCACTATGAATAATAAACTGTCATTGTGCTTTTAGAAGAATGTGTGCTTCATACTCGGAAATCTATAGCAATAGGTTAAAACTGTATTTGAGCTTATTTGTAATTTCCCACTATTTTTCAAGAGAGAAACTTGGCAGTGAATTTTCCAACTCATTCAGGGTTACGCACTCTTTGTTAGGAAGGGTCAGCCTTGTATCTTTTGGGGTTGACTCTTGAGTTACCTCAATAGAATCGAGACCTAGTAGTGTTTGGGTTTTGTGGCTTTTGACTGTCTCTCATTCATAAAGAGGCTTCTGGAAAGATAATGTGCAGCAAATAATGGTTGAGTTCTTTATCGGGGGAGAGTATGTCTCTGTGGTCCTAACTTAGAAACTGCTTCATCCAAGGTCAGCTTCTGCCAGTTTTGTGGGTAGGGGTAGAGTCAGCAGCATGTAAGGAAGAATTCCTGCAGAATAATGTCCTGTCTCAAGTAGAAGTTTCCAGGTGTTACACACAGACTCTTAAATTGTGAAAAAGCTTTGACTGTTGTGCCCAGGGATTTCCTAGTCATAAGTTTGTAAGAAAAAGAAAATTTACCTTTAAACTTTTTCTTAGAGATCTAAGGATTGTTTAGTAGGTTGGACTGGCAGAAGCAAAGCACATGAATGTGTTAGAACGTGGGGAAGAGCAGGTGAGGAGTGGGAAAACTGCCTCATTTCACCAGAGTTGGGCAATGAGAGAGAGGGCTGGTCAGGCCATGGAGATGAACTCTCTAGTCTTCTTTTCTCCTGGCATTGTACACATGCCAAATATCCATGGGATGATCAATGAGCGACAATCCTGGCCTAGAACGTTCCTTCTTCAAGGGGGGTTCCTCCAGGAGAGGGCGCTATGGAGGTGTGCAGGACATGTGGGGGAAGGTGAGAAAGACTGGGGGACAGGCTGCAGCCTGTCCAAAGTTCCCATCACTTTGACACACGGAAGGGGTTAAGCCATTCTTGAACAGTTTATCGCTCATCAATTGTAATTAAATATGTTTATATTAAATTATGTTCTGTAATTAATGTAAAATCCTTTAGCCTATGCTGTTATTAGAACCAGATGCTGAAGTACCAACAATATTTCAGCATGACTGTGCTGCCTCGCCAGCTGTCTAACTGTAATTACTTTAATCTCAGCTTGTTATCTAATTATCACCTTTGTAAAGGGAAAAGTACTCTCTAATGCTTACTGATTGTTTCAGATGATGATGAAGAGCGGGGAACAGCTGTCAGAGATCGTGGGCCCTGTTTATCACAACGGAGGAACTTATCCTGAAGTGTATTCAGGGCCAAACTGCTGAAAAAAGATGTGCCAGGCGGGAACTGGGGACTGGCCAGCGAGGGGAGACAGGTGGTGTGGTGGTTAAGGGGTGCAGCCCCCATGGAGAAACTGTCAGGTGACACCTGCCTCCTCCAGCAATGCCTGGGGAACAAGTTTCTTAATCTGTTTAAGACTCAGTTGTCTCATCTGTAACATGGAGACAGTAATAATACTAGAAATCTTCTTCAGAGATTGTTAGGAGTATTAAATGAGATAAGGCACTTGAAGTTCTAAGCACATTGCCCGACAAAATATGCATACTTAGTAAATGTTAATTGTTCTTCTTTCTTAAAAAAAAAAAAAAATCAATGTTGGTTTCCTTCATTTCCATCTTAGCCTTGATTGCTTAAATCTGAAACAATTAAAATGGGTATCTAGAAGCCAGCAATTTGGGATTATTAGTTTATTTTGAAAATTATGTTTAAGTTCTCTCCTTGTGGGAATGAAATTTACCTTTACATTGCCTATTAAAAACCAGTCAAGAGTATAAACAAGTATTGTTAGGGAAATCTTGGAGCTCCTTGGGAGAACAGACTGTTTTGGAATGTCCTCTAGTATGTAAGTGTTTGCGTGTCAGCCATTGATGTGGTCACTGTAGTTTGTTCCTAAATAATCATTAAAGCAGATACCCTTAAAATGTTCACTAAGCTTTAAAACATCCTCTTATACTTTACCTCTCAAGGCCTGTACTTCCATTGAGGGGAGCTGGCACTAGGTTTCCCTGCTTTGCAAATCACTTGGAGAAAAATTACAAGTGGGAGAGGGGAGCATTAAGTGGACTGAGCCAACAGGAGAGAGACCAAGGGAGATGGCTGAGTTACTGGGATAAGGCCAGGCTGCTAGCAAAGTCTGAGACAGAAGAAAAGAACCCTCATCTTCAGGAACCAAGTAGTCAGAACTTAGTCCTTTTGAGGGCAGGAAGTAGGGAGCTTCTTTTTCTTTTCTTTTCTTTTTTGAGACAGAGTCTCACTTGGTCACCCTTGGTAGAGTGCCATGGCATCTTAGCTTACAGCAACCTCAAATTCTTAGATTCAAGTGATCCTCTTTCCTCAGCTTCCCAAGCAGCCAGGACTACAGGCACCTGCTACTGTGCCTGGCTATTTTTTAGAGATGGGGTCTCGCTCTGGCTCAGGGTGGTCTTGAACCTGTGAGCTCAGGCAATCCACCTGCCTTGGCTTCCTAAGTGCTGAGATTACAGGCGTGAGACACTGCGCCCAGCCTGGGGGCCTATTTTAAAAGGTAGACATTTTACTCAAGTAATAGAGAGAGAGAAAGGAATGAGAGACAGGAAAAGGTAGGAAAGCACAGACTAAAGAGCCAGAGAGGTAAACGAGGAGAGAGGAGGCAGGAAGTGAAGAGCCTGGCTAGGGTCAGGGGTGCTTCCATTCTCATTCAGACTCACTCCCTTGACAGCTGTGTACCTCAGACTTAGGACTTTCAATCAATATCTTTAAAATGTTGTTTAGCTGCCCCTGTGTTAGATATGATAATTAAGAGTAACGATGTTTACAAAGGACGTAAGTGATCAGTAAACTGTATACCATTTCTAGGTAGGACTGAAGCTAGGGAAATATGCTTCAGGTAGGAAAGTCAGGGTGGTGAGGAAGAATCAGTGAAAGTCCTGGAAATACCTTTTCTAACAGTTGTGGACAGAAATATATGGAGCATGTCATTTGGAGTCCAGTCAGGAAAACAGAAACCTCTTGAGGTCTTTTAAAACAAAAGGAATTTAATGCAGGAATTTGTTAGGTGGACTCAAAGAGCAAAAAGGTAACAATAATATAATGCAGAGATTAGCAACTGCAGAAAATCTTACTTTCAGGATTGGGGGAACAGCAGGGAGAAGGTAATATTATCAGAACTATGGAGGGTGCTGGATCCCTGGAGGAAGGGCTGTGGCAGGCCAGAGCTGGGAATGAGGAGAGGATGTTAAGTGCTGGGGCTGGAATGGAGGAAGCAGTTACAGAGCTGAGCTGCTGTAGGAAGCTGGGGCCCATGTCTGATTGCTGCAGGACAACTGCTAATCTCCTTTGGTCCCCTTGTCCTGCCTCCCACTGCTAGAATTAAATCATAAGCCAGCTATAGGAGAGTTTGTGGGGATCCCAGTAGCCCTAAAATAAAAGCAGAGCCTGGAAGAGTAAGATGGCAGCGGAGAGCAAGCAGGCAGGTGACCTGCTGTGCAGCAGGGCTGTGCTGTGTCACCTCTCTTTCTCTGCAGCATCAACTCACAGTGTCCCTGGTGGGTGTTCTTCAGGCACCAGGAGAAGGAACATAGGTCTGTCTTACGTTGCTGAACCAGCACTCTTCTAGGCCTGCATGACCCACCGCCATGCTAGGATGGCCCAGGCCATGTTTGTTTTAGGTCTCTGTTTACCTCATACCCCAATCTGGCACTTTGGAAGGAGGGCAAGTAGCCTGTCATTGGTTTGATTAACATCTGCCCATTAAAAATTTTTTTCCAAGTGAAAAGCAAGATTAAGTCTACATTTTATTTTCAGTTGGCAGCAAAGAACAACTCTTCTTTAAATAATGAAACTAAGGCAGGTTTCTTTCATCTGTAGGAAGTAGCACTGCTTAGTAGTTACAGAGCACGGCTGGAGCCAGACAGCTGTGTCTTCTTGTTCCCTGCTGCATCGCTAATTGTGTGACCAAGGTACTTAATCTTTTTTTTGCCTCAGTTTCCTCATTTGTTTAAGAGAGTGAATGAGTCTTGTCTTTTGAGGTCTAACTGGAATGATGTTTATAAATTCCCTAACACTGCCTGGCAAAGAGTAAATAATCAAAGGATGATGGGCATTGTAGCATTGACCACTCCTGTGTCAGATGCTGGATTACACTCGCCTCCCCTGGAAGCTAGGCAGCCAGTCTTCTGGGAGAACCAGAGAGGCAACAACACCTGATACTGATTTCTGCAGTATTAGCTTCATACTCTAAAGCAGTGTTTTTCAAGTTTTTCTATCTCCTGGCACACTTGAACCTATTAAACTTCTGTGGCACACTTGAATTATGTTGATTAAAAAAAAAGTGAAAAAAAGAATATACTTGTGCTTTGAACTTCTTTCCAAAGTAATTAATTAATGATATTTATAAATGTTCACGGCACACCTAAGGTCCTCTCATGGCACACCAGCTGAAAAATCACTGCTCTAAAGCAATATGTAGTATTCAACTGCAGAAAACGAGAAACCCGACCTGGAGAAGCCAGCATTATGCTCCTCAACATGCGTCCGTTTACTTAACCTGAGGCCAAGCTCCTGAGAAGGCCAAGTTTGCAGAGGGTAAGTGCCAACCTGTGCACTCAGAAGTGTGCAGTCTGGCCTCGTGCAGATGTTTAGATCCATTTTCTTGGTTCCATCTATATATGGGCAAAAGAAAAATGGGTTTATCTGAAATCAGTCAATGAGGAAACTCTACTAACTGTTGTTTCTTCATCTATCAGTTCAGTAACAGCTGATGTTTGTGGCAACCAACCTGGAACCCCTTAAAGATCTTAAAATGTGTTTGAACTTAAGGCATTGGCGTGTCTACAGTTCTTTGAAAATCAGACAGATGTGCGTGGAAGTCTGGTAATGCTCAGATGAGCACACCATCAGTCTGAGCACTTCCCCAGGTGAGACGTGTGATTCACAGCTTCTTGGCTCTGCATGTACCTGGACTATGCAGTCCCCAGGCCCTTCTGGGGAAGCTATTTGAGCATCTTCTTTCTCTTGAAGACTTCCCTGACCTTCCCATAAGCAGAACCCTTCTTTTCTTCACCACATTGCTTGTTTGACTCAGGGAACCACAGACTGGGCAGCATTTCCCCTATTGGTGTGTGGGCCTAATTTACCCGTACATTCCTCCCTCCACCCTATTAGACTGTAAGCTTCTTGAGAGCAGGACGGTGCTTTAATCATTTATATATGCTGAGTGTATTGCCTTGCCTACCATGTATTTTGTCCTCAGTGTTTCTTTTGAAAGAACTAAATGAAATAACTCACATGATGGATTCCCTCCCTCCCATGTGACCGTCTCCTAGGGCCACGTGGCAGGTCTTAGTCTTCCATGATTGTTCTTGTCACACGTTACTGGATCCTTATGCTGAGAAGCCACAAGGCACGCCTGCAGGGCGTCATCTGACGGCCCAGTGGGGTCTGACCATAATGCCGCCAGCTTAGCTGTGGCTGGTTCAGGAGCAGAAGGGCAGGAGCTGGCAGAGCGGGGGGCAGGGAAGTGGGAGGGGACTTTGACGTCAGGGATGCGCAGGCGCAGAGGGTTGTTTCAGGAGCAGCTTTCCCGCCACTCATCAGAATGTAAATCTGACAGACTTGACGTGAACTCTGTCCAGTAGAAGGTGCCCACCAGGCTCTGGGTTACTCCCTATTATAGCATCTTCGGCTACTGAAGAAAACATCCTAGGATGAGGGAAACAACGAGCAATAGAGACCTTGAAGAAATCTGTGGCTGGAGACTCATATTCCATCAGTTTTGCTGCAGTTCCTTCCTCTCCTGCAATTGTGAACTGCCTGTGGTTGCTCGCAAGCAGCACGCTGCTCTCAACTCTGTCTCAGGAGCTGGGTAGAATGGGCCTTAGAATTCTCTGCTCATAAGAAAGAAATGGGGAGTAGTCATTTACTGGAGCCTCTGACTGTGATCCCTCGCTGTCTTCAACAGTTTGATTCCTTCTACCTTGTCCCGACTATCCCAACCTCCACCCCTCAAACGCAATGTGTGTCCATGTTCTGTTTTTCATAGGATTCTGGATTTTCTATTATCCTAATGGAATTCACAGACCTTTCAGTAAACAGCCAGAGAGTGAATATTTTAGGCTTCGTGGGCCATACATAGGTCTCTGTTGCTGCTACTCAAGTTGGTTAAAAAAAAGCAGGAAAGCAATCACAGCCGATACATAAACGAATGTGCTGCCGTGTTCCATTGAAACTTTATTGTAGTTTCCTACTTTTCCCATTTTCTCTGCACTCTCACATTTGTATAGCTTGAGGCATAATTTCTCATACATTGTTACTGTTTTTTTCTGCTTAAAATGACATGTCACTCTAATCTGAACTTCTCAAGCTAGGAACTGTAGTGTCTTGTCCTTGATTTTCTCCCAAAGCAGAGCTGAGACAAGATCTTGCATGCATGTAGTTTGTTTTAGAAACCGGTCCCAACGGACAAGACTGGGGCCAGGAGATATGGATTGGAGGAAGGAGAACCCATGAAATATCACTAAACTGATTGATTGTAGGAGTCCCGGGGGCTAATTCCACTGGGGATCCCCAAGGAGCTGGGTAGAATGGGCCTTAGAATTCTCTGCTGATAAGACAGAAATGGGGAGTATTCATTTACTGGAGCCTCCATCCATTGGCCAACACTTGCTTCATGTGACATTAACTGTCTCTCTCTGCCAAGTGTATGAAGTGTCAGGATCACTGAACAGACTCCTACCAATCTCTCATGAGGTTGGGGAAGAGACACCCCCGAGCAGAAAGCAAAAGATTCTTCATAGTCCCGAGGCCAGGTGCTGTCAGGTCATGCCCAAGTAGGCTGGCTGCTGTGCCAGTGGCAGGGTATAAAAGGGGCTCAGAAGTGTGAAGTGAGGCAGCCTAGAGGAGGCACCCAATACATGACATGTGTATTCCTGTTGCCTGGCACAGTATTTTGCCTAAGCTGAGAAGCAGTGGTTAAAAGGGGAGGTTGGGCACGGTGGCTCACGCCTAGAATTCAGGCACTCTGTGAGGCCCTGCAGGAGGATCACCTTAGCTTAGGAGTTTGAGACCAGCTTGAGCAAGAGTGAGACACCCCCATCTCTACTAAAAATAGAGCTCAAGTGGCTAAAGCGCCAGCCACATATACCAGAGCTGGCGGGTTTGAATCCAGCCTGGGCCTGCCAAACAACAATGACAACTACAACCAAAAAATGGCCGGGCATTGTGGCAGGCATCTGTAGTCCCAGCTACTTGGGAGGCTGAGGCAAGAGAATCACTTAAGCCCAGGAGTTGGAGGTTGCTGTGAGCTGTGATGCTATGGCACTCTACACAGGGTGACAGCTTGAGGCTCTGTCTAAAAAAAAAAAAAAAAAAAATTAGCCAGGCATGGTAGCATGCACCTGTAGTTCCAGGTACTCGGGAGGCTAAGGCAGGAGGATCACTTGAGCCCAGGCTGTAATGTGTGCTCTGATGACGTCACTGTACTTTAGCCACGGCAACAGAGTGATACTCTATGTCCAAAAAAAACAAAAACAAACAAACAAACAAACAAAAAAACGCAGCCTTCAATGCCAGACTGCCTGGTTTTAATCCTGGTTCTTCTCCTTATCATATCTTAGGCAAAATATTTGGCTTCTTTGTTGTCTCAGTCCTTCATTTTTAAAAAATTTGAGCCATATTTTATCTTATTTCAGATTAATATGAGGGTACAAATATTTAGCTTGCATTGTTTTCCTTTCTAAGGTAAAGTTCAAGTTGCAGTTTAGCCCTTCACCCAGGGGACCTGCTGAGCACCCTCAATTGTGCACATTGGGTGAGATCCCCACCAGTTGCCCTCCATCCTCCCTGTTTTTCCTCATTGTTAAAGTGAGGATAGTAATAGTACTTACCTTAGAGGACTGGCACAAAGTGAGTACAAAGTGCTTAGCAAAGGACTCATAGTGAGCTGAACAGATGTTAGTTAATAACAGGCACTTAAGAAATGCTTAGGGAAGGATTTTTAACAGTGGTCATTTATAAGTAAATGCTTCTATCTTTGTTTATTAAAAAAAATAAAATATACCCTTCTCCAATTGAATTTCAAAAACCATGCCAAATTTGGGTCACTTAAGTAAAGCCTTTCACTAAAACGTGAGAAATAAGAAAACAGAAAATAAGGAAAAAGACACAAAAGTCTAACTTCATGCTGCTATCATAATTGGGAATGACATTAGTCTCTGAGCTTCCTGGCACCCAAGAAAACAAGGGGAATAAGATGAGGTGCATAATTCTCATTATCTGATAAAAGAAAACATGGTATTTTTTTCTAGAGAAATACTTCTTTCTTTCTCACATTAAATTCTAAAAAGGATTTAAAGGAAATTTACTAAGAAGGCTTGAGCAATAAAACCAAAAAAATAGAAGGAGTCAGGAAATAGGCTTTGCCTATTTTATCCCTGACCAGTGGTTGGTACATGTGGACACTCAATGAATGAATGAATGAACACTAGGGAGTGTTTTCAGTAGCAGATTTTCTTAGGAACCAGCATCCTGCCTCCAATGACTACCATAAAAGAGTGGCTGTAATGGTAGGGTCTGGGGCCAGCATGGACGGAGGTTAGCTGGGTCTGCACTGGGGGCATATTTGGGGATGGGGTGAGAGCAGGCTGCAAGTCTGCTGCTCCTCTGCTTGCTGGTCTGACCTGTGCCAACCTCTACTGCTTCTCTTGTCCAGCAGTATCTTTTTCCCTGTCCTTCTATCTCAGACTTAATGAGCAGATTCTTCCTACACCCTCCCCAAGGGAGCAGGTGAGAGCCAGGCCATCTTCCTGTGTCCCTGAGCCAGGGTGAGGTTGTCCCTGCTGGGGTGGCCTGGAGCTGTCCAGTCAGGCAGACGTCTCTCAGGGCTTGGCCTTTATTTTTCCTGCAGAGCTGAAGCTCTGACACCCCAGACAGGGCCACACTTCCGCTGTGGCACATTTGGTTCTAAAGACTGGCGTTAACACATGGATACTCTTTCAGTCTGAAGGCCTTCATTAAAATATCATGATCTGTTTCCTTGAACCCAAGGAAATCTCATCATAAATAAAGTAATGGCATTTGTGGTTGTGTTCTATAACCCACAGGCTCAGAAATACATGGATACAGTGTGCCTGGGAAGTTAGGCTGTTAGATTAATACATTGTGTGAAAATTGGGGCCAGAGGTCACCAGTCTCCTGATACACAAATCTCCTTGTGAGAATCTCATTTCATTCAGACTATCAGTTAGATCAGAAATACTCTAATTATCCCACTGAAATTAAATTACTTTATGGTAGGGTGATATAATGAACAACCATAAAGAGGATATATGCAACCTATCATCTTATTAGTCACAGCAAGACCAGACCATACACTAACAGGACCTTAGTGATTATTGTCAGCTGTCCCCGTCACACAAACGAGGCTGAGTGAAAGAGGAAAAAGGCTATTCTTGTGTTTCTCCTGAACAGATGTTGGGTTGGGTTCTTGGGCCATGTTGCTAAGTTTCTCTGTAAAGGTACTGCCTGGGTCAGTTAGAGGGAGAAAGCTCTGAAACATCTACTGTTGTAGAGACAGTTCCTACTCTACTATTGTAGAGACAGTCTTTGTTTCTACGGTTGTAGCAACAACATCCCTGTTGTCTCATGAGCCTCATGACTTAAAGGACAGGATCAGGTATCCATTGTCCTTCACTTTTCTTTATTCCAGAAACCTTCATTGTACCTGTCAAGTGATGCAGCTCTGTTATTAGGTCATGCTTGTCCTCCACAGAAAGGCTAACCTCTGTTGACTGTATTTGTTAAAGAAAATAATGTCACCTGTTATAACGAGTCATCCCCAAATCTCAGTGACTTAACACAATAAAAGTATTTCTTGTTGAAATCACCAGGTAGTGCAAATCTGTGCACATGTGCATGTGTGTGTGGCACTCTGTTCCATGCAGTCATTTCAGAGCCCACCTTATACCCTTGCTTTCTTCCAGGTCAGATTTCTCAGCAGCAGCATTATTGACATTTGGAGCTGGATAATTTTTTGTTGTGGGGGCTGTCTTGTGCATTACAGGATATTTGGCTGGCTCCCTGGCCTCTACCTACTAGATTTCAATAGGACATGCTTCCAGTTGTGACACCCAAACATGTCTCCACACATTGCCAAATGTTGCTGGGGGAGAGGGGCAAAATGGCCCCTGGTTGAGAACTGCTGCTCTAAGTCAACTGAGCCTTCCCCATTCGTCACGGAGATAGGGCTATAGAGAGGAGAATTCTGCAGGAGGTTTTCATGGGCCAGGCCTGGAAGCAGCCATATCACGTCTCACCACACTCCACTGGGCCAAAGTCACACAGTCTCACTTAACTGAAGGGGTGGCTGGAAATTTGTATTCATGTTCTTCAGGAAGAAAAGGAAGTAGAGTTTGTTAAACATGCGTCATTCCCTGTCACACTGATGAACTAAGAATAAACCAAGGATACACCAGAACCTGAGATTTGCTAACTCCCTTCCTGGCGCCTAAAGCCTTCAAGGCTGCTGACTGCCACCACAGGTGCACATGTGGACTTGCCTTTGTGTCTCTCTACCATCGTTTCCCAATCAAGGACCATTTCTCTTGCTTTTCCTTTGTGCAGAGCCCTGATTTCCAACTAAACAGTCAAATCCACGCTGATGTGGGTTGAGGCTGCTGCCGGGCTCATGAGCACCCCCTTCTGGGTAGCATAATGATGACTTTTGTTGGTTTTGGGTTTTTTTTGGAGACAGGGTCTTGCCCTATCACTCAGGCTAGGTTGCAGTGGCATCATCATAGCTCACTGTAACCTCATACTCTTGGGCTCAAGCCATCCTCTGGCCTCCAGCCGTCCTCTGGCCTCAGCCTCTCTGAATGGCTGGGATTACAGGCTGATACCTCAACATTGGCTAAGTGAAGTTTTAACTGAAACAAAGGGAGGGTGAACACGTGAACTACTGGTGTATTGGGGAGAGGGTAAGGGGCTGGTCTCTGCGTGTGCTGTACCTTTATGGCATGATTTCAACAGGATTGTAATAAATTTAAAAAATATATTGAGAACAGTTTAGCAATTAATACTATTACCTTAGGTAAATATTTTAATTAAATGATTAGCAAATGCAAAATAACAAATTGAGTACAATGTATTTTAACTCTTAGTAATTAATCACCACAAAAGTTGAGCCATAGTTCTTGGAATATATTCAGTTTGGTCCATTGGGTAACCTGCTATCTTTCTCATCACTAGTACATAAGGATGTTGCAACTAGAAGTTTGATTTTTTAATCATTATTATTGTTTTTAAGAGCATATACTTGAACTCCTGTCTCAGGCAGAGGATACGTAGACAGAAATAGTTGTAAGGAGGCCACAGGTGGGTGCTGACGAGCCCTGTATTGAAGTCAGTACCTCAGGGCTTTGGCTGTGCCACTGGGTAGTTCTTGGAGAGGTGAAGAGATGTGCTGCCTGGCTCACCAGCTTACTACCCAGGTGACCACATCACACTATGTGGTAGCACAAATTATGCTACTACTAGGTAATGCTGTCAGGGAAAGAGCTTTGAGGTAGGAGAATGGTGCTCTGAATGCCTGAGTTGGCTGTGCCATTGACCTTGTGATTCTGGGTGTGTCAGATCAGGGCCGGCAAGGCTTTGAACACCGACTTTCCTTAAAGGACTTTTGACAAACCGTTAATGGCCCCCCTGCTCCAATATGACATGCATGCTACAGCCAAAGAGAGATTTTCCAATCAGATGAGACCATCTTTCCACCCTCACTCCCATCCATGGCATGTGATTTGCATTTCAGACAAAGACAAAACTCCTGTGAGGCCCCACAGGATCTGACCCTTCTCTGGGCTCCCTTTGCTCACTAAGCTTAATGCCTACCAGCCCTGTCTTTACCCTGAAGCTGCCCCGCAGGGCTGTGCCCATGCTGTGCCCTTTTGCCTAATGCTTGCCCCTTCCCTCTCTGTTTAGCTCTTCCTTGCCTTTTAGCCTCTTCCTTGGGGTGGCTTCCAGAACAGGTTTAATTCCCTCTCCTGGGCTCTCTCAGGAACCCCCACAAGTACAGCATTGTCATAATGGCAGTTGTATATCCATTGTATTATTTGAGCATGGCCTGGGCTCCATTATGGGACTGAAAGCTCCATGAGAGCCCTGAGTCCTAGTCCAGCTCCCTGCTGTAACCCAGCGCATGGCATGGTGTCTGGCACAGGATAGGTGCTAATACTTTCTCCTTCCACAAATATATTAATCATTTGTGTTGTAGGGAAATATCAGTCGATCAGGCTTGACACTGAAATGCACCCTGCTTGATTTACTATAACGCTGCCAACAGTTTGAACCGGAGCCCCATAGTCACTAAGAGTGCCCCCAGGAAATCTAAGTTGGTCAGTGAAGACAGCGTGGCAGTCAGCATGTCAATATATCTTTGTCAGCTTGACTTCATCATTTCTATTGGAAATATTACTGGTTCCACCCCCACTCCCACCCCAATCCCGTAGCCTTTCAGAACCTTTTATTTAAAATGCATGTACCCGGGCAATCCATTTGCAGCTGACAACCCCGAAGAGCCTGACTGAGGTACAAAGCCTAGTTTGCAGGTAGGTAGTGTGGGCTGGGGGAGGAGAAGGCTAGTAACCAAGCAGCAGTGACTCTAGAGCTCTGAGTTGAATAATTCCCTTCCCTGGTTATAGGATGGGAGCAAGTTGTCTGTGAATTTCTAGATGTAGAATTCAGAGGATGGATCTGCAGCCCCATGAGAGTGCCAACCTCTTATGATTCATGGCCTGTGGCTGCCTCTCAGCTCTGAACAGAGTGAGGTATGAAGTCATTTCCAAAGCAGCGCCTATGAAATTCCATTACACAGTGCTTTTCAATTTAAGGGGAAAGACCTTTGCTGAAACTAATTTGCAGTTGCTTTAATCACGGAGTTAGGAGATGGCAGGCTTTCCCCAGCACTGTGGCTAAAAAGGCTCACACTGGTTTTGCAGATTGGGCCCCCTTCCCCTGTTCTCACCTCTGCTCCTGAATTCCTTCTGTGGTTGTTGTACATCCCCTAATTTTTGCAATTTTTGAGACAAAAAGGAAGTAATTATATTCATTCCTCCTGGTGAATGTAAATGTTTTGGAATCAGAGCCCATTCAAAAACACTCAGAATTGAATCATAGCAAATAGGATGTGCTCCAAGAGGGGGTCATTCGGGGTGTTTATTCTCCCCTGCCAGCCTCTCAGGCACTTTCTTATGGCTTCCTTTGTTCTGTATTCACTGATAACCAGTGTGATTTTCCTCCAACTGAAGAAGGGCAGTTAGGAATGGTAGAAAGTAAAGAGTGCTTGGTTGGGAGTCAGGAAATTGGGTCTTGTTCTGTTTAACACAGCCCCTGGGCAAGTTCATTAGGCCTTTCTGGGCATCTATAACATTTGCCCCTAAGATCACATGGATCACATGGGGCATCGGGGGAAGGTTGGGTCGGGTGAAGTGTGTGAAAGCATCTAAGTTCTGCTCAGAGACATGGGGCTGTTAGAGAGTTGGTGATGTTGTCTCATCCAAGGATATTTCTTGAATAGCAGTTGTCTTAGTGAAAAGACCTCCTTGCTGACCAAAACACTCTCCAAGGTAAATTTCACAGCTATTGAAATCCCTTGGGGGGGGGGGGGGCTCTGTGGCTCCTGGAGTCTCCTGTGGAACAGAAAGATTCAGGAAAGAATTGGACCCTAACTCAGCCATTTCCATTCATATTTAGCACATATTTATCAGATAGCTATTAGTTTCCTTGGAAATGAAATAAAAAGAGACTGGGATGTGGGGACGGGTAGGTTTTATGGGTGAACAGTTTTGTTGCGGGGGCCAAGCAGGGAGTGGTTATGAATATTTCTACAGCATGGCATTGTCACACTGCGCTCAATGCAGGCTTGAGACCAGCCTGAGCAAGAGTGAGAACTTATGTCTACTAATGATAGAAAAAGTTAGCCAGGGGTGGTGGTGCACACCTATAGTCTGAACTGGGAGGCTGAGGCAAGAGGATTGCTTGGAGTTTGAGGTTGCTGTGAACTGTGATACCATTGCACTCCAGCTGAGGCAACAGAACAGGATTCTGTTAAAAAGAGAGAGAGAGAAAGAGAGAGAGAGAGGAATAAATAAATAAATAAATGTTGGGAAGTGGTAGAGATGGTTTGAGAATAAGGGGCGTGTTGTGTGATCAAAGGAGGCCTTAGTATTTTTTTTTTTTTTTTTTTTTTTTTTAGGTAGGAAAGACCTGAGCATGTTAAAATACCGCTGTGGTCATAGTTGAGAGGGAGAGGGTGAATTATAAAAGAGAAGGGATGATTGATAATGAGACCACCTTGAGGGTCAGAAGGGGACCCAAAGCCCAGATGGAAATCCTGGCTGTGAGCAGAAGAGGGACCAGCCCATGGGGTCACAGCAGGGAGGGCGAGGAAGGGTGTGCAGATGTTACCTGAAAAGGTTAGGTGGTGGCGGGTGAGAGCATTCCTACCTGCTGGCTTCTTTTTTATCTCTGAAGTGAAAGATCAGATCTTCTGCTGAGAGTGCAGTTAGGGGGACAGGGCAAGTCAGAGATTCCAGGGGAGTGGAGAAAGTTTAAATACTGAATGCAGAAAGCTACAGTATTAGTTAGGGTATCGGCTAGGCGGCTCTAACGGGAGACTCCCATATTTCCCTCTTATAGCAGTGCAGGTAGCGGGTCTGAAGCTGGCAGAGGAGCTGGGCAGTGTTGAGGCCCCATGGTCTTTCCTTCCAGTAGCTCTGACCTCCTCAGGGTGCCACCCTCGCCATGCAGCTGCTGGTGACAGACCTGCATCACATCTCTGCTTCTCCTGTAGGAAGAGGCAAGGAAAAGAGGCAAGTTATGCATTTCACCCATTGTCCAGAATGTAGTCCTCTCGTCATACCGGCTGTGAGAGCGTCTTGAAATTGTGGTCTTTTGTGGGGCAGCTGTAAGTCCAGAAGGAGAGGAGGGATGCTGGGGAGGGCGCCAGGCTCTGCCGCACCTGCATGGGGAAGACCTGTCAGGTGCTCTTCGGCCTGTACTTGCTGGACAAGTTCTCCTCCTCGTCTTCCTCCTCCTTGTCCTCCCCTCCCCTTTCCCTATTTCCTCTCCTTTTCTCCTCCCCCTTCTGCTCATCCCCTGTCCTCACCTTTCTCCCATTCCCTTCCTCCCTCCCCCCCCTTGCTTATGTGGTTAGTCTGAGATATTATGGTTGCTCTGGATTAATTTTTCCTTGTTCTGCTCAGGCCATTCTCTTTGGGCCTGGCTTGGATTGTTGACGTTTCTTCGCTCTTCCTGCCACCATACATAGATAAATAAAGTCAAATAAACATTAAACAGACATGACAGGTTGTGTTGGGTGGAAGACTGGAGATGTGTCCCTGTGGGAACGGGGAGTGAGCATCCGCCCCAGCGCAGCCCAGCCTGTCCTCCCCTTCTAGATCAGAGTGCGGACCCTGGGTCTGAACCGCCTGCCCTTTCCCCAGCTCTTGAGCTTATCCACTGGTTTCAGGGTGATGATGGTTCCTTGAATATGGCTTTATCTGCGCACCACTGGGGCCAAACCTTCTAGAGCAGTCATTCATTTCTGTGCAGGGGGATCTGAGAATCTGTGCTGGCAGATGTGAGGAGTCTGGGGGAAGGGTGGAGGGATGGGAAGAGATCACAGATTTAGGGAAAGGGAAATGGGAAAACCTGAAAACTTCCAATCTTTTTTTTTACCCGTATAGGGTATGCTAAGGACTAGGACTAAATTATTTGCCTTCACCGTGCGTCTCACAAGTTACACAATTGACTCTTCATTAGAGAGGAGAATAAAAAGCCAAACGCCTGGATTTTAGTGTTTGCTGGTCCCTAGTAGCTGTGGCACCTCAGGCAAGCTGCTAAACTTCTCTCAGACTCAGCTCCCTAACCTGTGAAATGTGCAGGAAGCAATGGAATCTCAGGCGCCTTCCTCCAGCGGGGGCGAGTGAGCCTGAGAATATTAGCTTGGAAAATATTTTGCTTTTTTTTAGGGTGAGTAGTATGAGTTTTTTAAAAAAATAAAGGCAGGTACTGAGGATTGGGAAGAGGAAGAAAATGACATTTTTCTGATAATTCATGCTTAATTCATTTGGGGTGAAGAACTCTTCTATCATCAAATGGGGCAAGGGGATGCAGGCTTGGGTCTTGTGCAGGCAGGTGAAGATACTCATTGGGCCTGTTCTCGCCCAGTGAGTGTTTGGCGGGGTGCTATTTCACCATTTAAGACCCGACTGAGCACCAGGTGGCTGTCCCTGCCCTCATGGAGCTCCTCCTGTAGTGGTCAGACAGAAAATAAAGTATAAAGACACAAAGATCAGGGCATGATAAGAACTATGAAAAGACTAATAAAGCAGGCTCAGCAGCTAGAAAGTGGAGGGGGTCCAGGGGTGCTATTGGGAAAGGGTGGCCGGGAAGTCTTCTCTGATAACGTGGCATTTGGGGAAGGTAGCGGAATAAAGTGACCCACGTGAAAACCCAAGACTGGGCATTCCAGGCAGCGGGGGCAGCGGGCCAGTGTGGGGAGAGTTGCATGAGTGAAGGCATTTAGAACAGAAAGGCAAGGTGAGAGCCAGGGCCAGATCTTGCAGGGCCTTGCAGTCTGAGTATGATGGAAGCCTCTGGAGCAGGTGTAGGGAAGGTGGAGGTGAGTATCACGGAGAGAGTAGGGAGGGCACCAGGGAGCCCACTTCTTTCTAATGTCTAAAACGCTAAGAAAGTCTACAAAAGGTCCCCTACCTTTGCACTTTGAGGACAAAAGAGCCATAGGCACCTACCTGCTTAACTTAAAGCTCATGGACTCGTGGAGAAACAGAGTAGAGGGTCTGACTTCAGTGTGTGTCCTGAAGTTCTTGCTTCTTGGAGAGTTAATTGCTCAGGGTGCTTTACTTTTTATGGTAGGTCATCTACACACACACACACACACACACACACACACACACAGACACACCCATGCAGGGATCTCACACACATGCACGGATACACCCATGCACCCATCACACACACATGCACAGACACACCCATGTACCCATCACACACACACACACACACATACACACGGACACACCCATGCACCAATTAGGGGCATGGGCTTTGCAGTAAGGCAGACTTACCATTAAGCTCAGCTACTGCACTTACTGTTATAGTGAGATGTCCTTTGGGAAGTGAATGCACCTTTTGGAAGCTCCCTTTTCACTTCTATAAAATGGCAACATGAATAGAGTACTTGTCACAGAGTTCTTATGAACATCACAGTAGAGCATGTAAAGCACAGTTCCTGTGTGTAGTAAGCCATCAATAAATTGCTGCTGTCATTCTGATTATCCTTAATAAGTAGCAGCTTCATCAGCAGCAGCAGTGGCATCATTTATCTTCTTAATGAAATGTCCTTTATTTATTGAAACCAAATGCCAAAAGAACTCAAAAGTTACATTTGCACTTCCAAAAAGTGCCTGTATTTGGAGCCAGCATGTCTTTTCCTCTCCAGGCCTGCCCAGGCAGCCTGGAGTCTGGAGGGGAAGTTATGGGTGACGCTTTTGATGGGAAACCACCTGTCAATGCTTTTGTATTCTCCTCAGAGAAATCTGTTGTCCTGGGAAGGCTTTTCTTTGGATGGCAATTTGGCTGCTAATGTGAAGCCAGGCTTCTTTGTGTCTGATCACATACCAGTTCCAGGTCTCAGCACGGGGGGTGGAACAGCTTGTCTCTAGCAGGTGATGGTGGAGTGTCCTGCTGGTGGGCCCCTTCTCCTTGCAGAGCTGTGAGAACCTGTGCTGGCTGTTGGCAAGCACTGTCGTGCACGCGTGTGTGTGTGTGCATGCCTAGGCTCATTTGTGGGGTGCTCTTGATGGGCTCCCCAAGGATGCCATCTTCATCTTATCTCCAACTTTGAGATGCTAGGAGGCTATGCAGCACAGATAGAGACATGGTCTCCTGCTGTCTGAGCTGCTCTCCAAGACGTAAGGACATTTCGGTTCTCCTTGAGAAGCCTGTGAGCAGCTACAGATGAAGAGTTCCAGAGACTCAATGACTACGCCTGCAGAGTGTGGGCTGCCCTGGGCAGAAGGCTATCTAGTATGGGGAATAAATGTTTAGACTTCTGAATTGCACACATCAAGTTTGTATCCCAGCTCTAATCCCTCACAGTTGTATAACTTTGGACAACTCACTTCTCTGAGTCCCAGTTTCCTTTTCTGTATAATAAACCCTGGCACATGGTAAGTGCTCAACAAATAGTCCTTGCTAAGACCTGAGTTCTTGGTTGTGCCACTCCCTAGCTGAGCAGCCTTCAGCTTTGTTGTTTCACCTTGATGTTCTGCTGGGTAGAAAGAGCAGGGACTCAGAAGCACCTTCTAACTTCGTGGTCCTGTGACTCTGCTATGGGCTCCTCCAGAGGTCTTGTTCCTTTGGCTTGCCTGTTCCTCTTGAATTAGCCCCTCTCCCCTTTCCAGTGGACTTGTTCCGCCATTGCAGACACATCCATGGGCCACTATCTCCCATCTTTAAAACACTTTTCCATCACCCTTTGCTGTGTGGCTGCTCTCTCTCCTAGCAAATATCTTGAAAGTTTTATCTACACATTTCCTTGGTTTCGTGAGAGTAGGAATTCTGGGGGAAGCAGGAAAATGACTTAGAGAATAGAAGCTGTGTTGTGGTCTTGCTCCCTCCGGGGTCTTGGCCCCGGAGACACACTGAGATGACACGGGCTCTGTCGCTTCTCCCTGCTTGTGATGTTAATTTTATGTAATAACTTGACTGGACCATGGTGCCCAGATATTTGGTCAAATATTAGTCTTGATGTGTCTGTGTGAGTGTTTTGGATGAGATTCACATTTAAATCAGGAGACTTTGGGTAAAGCACATTGCTATCCGTAATGTGGGTGGGCCTCATCCAAACATTCTAAAAACCTGAAGAGAACACTCCGAGCAAGAATTCTGCAGTAGATGGTGCTTTAGACTCACGCGGCAGCATTTGCTTTTCCTGCGTCTCCAGCCTGATGGCCTTTTTGTTGTTGTTGTTGTTATTATTATTATTATCTTTTTATTTCAAATTAATATGAAGATACACATTTTTAGATTGTGTTCTCACTTCCAAGGTAAAGTACCAGTTGTAAAAAGAGCCCCTCCCCCAGGGGGCGTGGTCTACACCCTCGCAATGTGCACAATAGGTGAAATCCCGCCACATGCCCTCCCTCCTATTCCATTCATCCTCTCCCTTCCCTCACCCTCCTCCCCCTGCCCCTGTGCTAGACTATATTTGTGTTTTATTGTTCATATGAGCATGTGATTGTTTATATATTGGTTCAAATTAGTTTTGAGTACATTGGATATGTATTTTTCCATTCTTGTGATACTTTACTAAGAAGAATGTGTTTCAGCTCCATCCTGGTAAACATAAAAGATGTAAAGTCTCCATCTTTTTTTATCAGCCCAATGGCCTTTGGATTTGAACTGCAACTCTTTACTAAGTTTCCATTATGCTCCCTTCCCCATCAGATTTGCATGTCCCAAACCTGTACAATCTCATGAACCAATAGTTCTCTCTGTGTCTCTGTCTGGGTCTGTGTCCTTCCCCGTGGTTCTGTTCTCTCCTTACTTCTTGACAGCCATGTAATGCAGGAGGAAGGTGACCTGTACACACAGACCAAAGCAATAGAGATAGATACATGTCTCTTGCCATGTGCGATTTCCCTGTAGGGAAGAAAGAAGGCCATACTTTATGCAAAGGTCACCAAGAGTGGACATTTAGGCATCAGTGGGGATGTCACCTCATTTTCCCAGAAAGCTGGAGCTGTTACTAGGCATAGAGCTGGCAGAGCCAGCTGGCCTGCAATGGGAAAAAGAAGGACACTTCACCTGCCTAGTTCAACCTGCTAAATGACACCAAGGAAAAGACATAGGGCTTTGCCATATGATGGACTCAGGCTTAAACCTGTCATCTTTGAGTGAATCGCTTAACTTACTAAGTTAAGTTTTTATATGAGGATATAGTTTTAGTACTATGTAGGATTTCTATGAAAAAATAAATGGATAAATACAGAGTGGCCATAAAGTTCACGTGCAATCAACTATTTTAAATTGCGCATGAACTTTATGGCCACCCTGTATATGTAGACTTCCTAGCACACAGTAGGAGCTAAATCAATGCTGGCTTCTTTAACTTCTTAAAGATAGAAACTTATCTGGAGGTCGACAAGGGTGGTGAGAATTAAACCTTCATGTGAAGTTGCAGCAAGCATAACGCTAAGTGCCTTTTTCCCCGCTGCCATCCTGTTCTGGGTTTGCAGATGTACATTTGATTACCGGAGCAACAAACCTGTGGCCTGGGAGAATGTCACCTCTCACTCTCGTCCTGCAGTTTCAGGGTTCAGATAGGACCATGTTTGTCATCCCTCGTGGACTTTTAGAAGGAGTCTTTTTCCTTTTGCTCTGTCACAGATCCTCAAGTTCACCTGGGTCACTCTGCATTGATCTGAGTAAGACTGGATCTGAGGTGCTCTTCCTCCTGTGGTCCCCTTGGGGAAAAGGACACGGACATTATGAGAGTGAAGTGTCAACAGGAACAAAGGCCAAAGGTCCCATCTTAGCTTTTCTTCTAGGCTGAAAGACACTTCAGCTTCTATCTGTTGGGATGACAGATTTTTTTTTTTTTTTGGTAGTGACAGAGTCTCACTTTATCACCCTTGGTAGACTGCCATGGCATCACACAGCTCATAGCAACCTCCAACTCCTGGGCTTAGGCGATTCTCTTGCCTTAGCCTCCCGAGTAGCTGGGACTACAGGTGCCTGCCACAGTGCCTGGCCATTTTTTGTTGCAGTTGGGCTGGGGCCGAGTTTGAACCCGCCACCCTTCGTATATGGGGCCAGCGCCCTACCCACTGAGCCACAGGTGCTGCACGGGATGATAGTTTTGAGAAATTTCATTTGCTGTGGTCTGGCTAATCCTCTTCTGTAATTAAAAACTATTGGGTCATATTTTTAAAAGGAAATTCCTTTTTTGCAAGTAAAGATTTCCAGCCATATATTCTTCTTGTTTTGGCTTTCTTCAAAAAACCTACCTAGTTGGGAGGTAGGAGGTAGAAGTCTGGGAATGGAGAAACTAGCTTCATCTCATCCTACCCTCAAGTGTAGGCCTGTTTCATTCAGCAGAAGGACTAATGGAAAACCCATATTGCCCAGCGGGATGTTTTTCTTTGCTCATGTACATTGGAAGAACAAGAGTTGTGTCTGTTGGGCCACACATTAAATATACAGGCACTAGTGAAAGCAAAAAAAAAAAAAAAAAAAAATCCATACATACTTTTTGTGCTATCCGACACCACAGATAAGCAAAAAGAGTCCTCAAATAATCTGCATGTGGTCCTTTCACATAGTCATTTAGTGAGAAGTTGCTGTGGTCCTGGATAGTGTTGGGGGACATGGAGAAGAGTCAGACATGGCAATCTGCCCTCAAAGAATTATAACTTCAAGGGAGCTCATGCCCTTGCAAGATCCTACCCTTCACCCGAGGCACCGCCCCCCATGAGCAGGTGGCCATAAGAAGTATTGTCATTAGTGGGGCATGTTCAAGAGTAAAGGGAGGTGATATTATTAACTGTATCAGGTCAACAGATATGAACTGACCAATGCTTACTTAGTACTGCTTACTATTAAGTACTGTACTAAGTGTTAATAATTGCTACTAAGTATGTTCTTATAGTAATTAGTGCTAAGAACTTACTTGGTATTAAGAGCTATTTAGATGCTTAATAAGTCTGCATAGGGTTAATGAACAAGGGCCTTGTATTGGTTAGGGGTTTCTAGAGAAATAGACCAATAAGATCTATCCATCTGTCTTGTCTGTCTACCTATCTGTCTACAATGGGAATTGGTTCATACAGTTGCAGAAGCTTAGTAACCCCAAGGTATTCATATACAAGCTGGAGAATAGGGAAGCTAGTGGTATAATTCAGTCTGAGTCCAAAGATCTGAGCACCACGGTGCTGGAAGTCCTGGAGTCCAAAGGCTTAGAACCTGGAGTTTTGATGTCAAAGGGCAGGAGAAGATGGATGACCCAGCTCTAGAAGAGAGAGTGAATTTGCCTTTCCTTTGTCTTCTGTTCTATGTGGGCTTACAGCAGATTGGATGGTGCCCACCCACACTGGGTGAAGGCAGAGCTTCGTACCTCAGTCCTCTGATTTGAATGCCAGTCTCTTCCAGAAACATCCTCACAGACATACCTAGAAGTAACACTTTACCAGCTATCTGGGTGTCCCTTAGTCTAGTCAAGACGACACATAAAATCGGCCATCACAGACCCTATCTCTCCCCCTCTCTCTGCCTGTCCATCTCTTAAATACTCAAGTTGGCAAACCTGTCAAAAGTGAGATTCTTTTCTAATTTCACTCATCAGAAAGACAAGTGGGGATGAAGTGGAGTCATGAACCTACGATTTGATCTAAATATTGGGCTAACTAGCAAATGGACAAACTCTAGTAACTACCCATCACAACATGATGCATTTGGGGCCAAACTAGCTGAATTGAAGGAAATCATTCCTTAGCACTGTGATCCCAGAAAGAAGATGATTAAAAACAGCAGTGAGCTTTTTTTGAGTTAAATGAGGAAAGAAGATTTTTGTGCCCCATGAGTTCTAGAAGGATTGACCAGCAGCATCCTACTCCAAACTCTACCAGCCAAATCTCAAAAAAATGTCCCGAGGTCAAAAGCTCAAGACAAGTTTAACGTGCAGCTGTGCATATCTCTCCGATTTTTGGATAACACTTTTTGTAAGTGACATTTTGTTTCAAAGTCCTGTCCATCCATCCATCCATCCTTGTCCGTCCTTCTGTTGCCTTCCCAAGTCAGCAGTGTCCCTTTCCTGGCCCACCTGGCACCAGATGTTCCCGCGTCCTCCAAGTGGCAGAATGTGAAATCTCAGGCGACATTCACCTGGAAGTGCTTAGCCCTCAACAGCTGCAGTCCCTTGATTACCTTGCCCGCCTCGGCAGCTCCGTGCCGCCACCGTATCAATTGCTTGTCAATTCGGTTTAGCGATGACTTTGACTGACTGGGATGAGGGGAGTGGAGGTGGGGTGTAGGCGAATGGTTAAAATTAATTGCTACATAAGAAAAAATGGAAAGATAATTATTCCTGCTTTCCTGTCAGTGCTCGAGGGTAGATGACCTCATTAACTTGCAGCTTGTACACAATTCAATTACTAGGAGATGGAAAATACATTTTTAATTACCTCAGTGGCCTGTGTACCATTCATCTCCATTTGCACGGTGGGTTTTTTTTTTAACGGTTGTGCTCTGAAGTGGCACCATCTTCGAAAGGTTGCCCTAAAAGCCAGCTTCCTGCTTCTGTTATTTCTGTTTAAGGTGGGATATAAAATGTGTGAGATTAACCCCTGGATGCCAGGTGAGTTGCAAGGTAGTCCTTGCTATAGTAATGCGTTTTTAATTAGCTTGTTATGGCAGAAAAGTCCCTGTTCCTAGTAAGAGAGAATTAAGGAGAAAATTTTGTATTTGGTTTCTTCTAGGTACTGAAAGAAGAAATTAAAAGCCATGGGAAGCAGGGAAATCAGGAAGGTAGATCAATACCAGTATCCATGTGGATCCCTGAGGAGAATTCTGGGAATTCTATTTTGATGTCTATTACTTCACTGTTTGAGTTAAATGATGATTTAATTATTTTAAGTGTAGCCTTTGGATTTTTTTTTTTAATTCCAGGCACAATTTACAAAATGATCTGTCCTATGACAGTTTTCTAGCAGTTCCTGTGTGGATGTTGGCTGCCGATGCTCTCATTATCAGTTGTGTTCTGAGGGTCTCGCAGTTTCCCAACCCCAAAAGGCCCTTGTGCTCCCAAATACTACGAAACAAGGTCGACAAGACAATCTCTGGAAAATATTGCCCATGTGGGACCTGTTCCTATAACACACAACCACACAGGCAAGGGTAATTGTTCTTCTCTCTATAAATACAGAACCTGAAGAAGGCAAGTTTCTAGATTACTCTATTATTTTTAGACCATATATTTGGAGATTTGGTGGTTTTGTTTGCAAAGGCAACTTATTTGTATGACCTCCATGGTTGCTGTTCATTAGTCTTGATTGTCATGTGCCTTATATAGTAGCAAACACGTACATGTAGTGTATTTGGGAAAACCTGGATGACCTTTATAGTTGACTTGCTATTGTGCGTGTTTGTATGTGGCATCACAGTTAAAGCATTGCTGTTGAGCAGGAAATATGTAAATAACACAATGAAACAGATGTAAATTCTGCCAACACCAGATTTTTAAAGAGGATCCTTCCTCCTTCCCTCTCAATCACCTTCTCTTTAGGCATCAAGAACATTGGCTGAACTTTTCCCAGGCAAGGGATGAATAAGAGATACCCCTGTTTTCATGGTTCTCATGAACAATAAGGGGAGACTGACATGTGAATTGGTAACTGACAATATCATGTGATAGGCACAGCAATGAAATACTCACGTGGGACTAAGAGGAGGCTGTGATTGGTATTGCCAAGGTATTCAGGAATTCTTTATGTTACAGAAAGCTTCTATTATTTTTAGCTTTTATTCTAGGGCAGAGTTTCTAATTTTATTGGGTGATTCATGGTTAGTTCTCTGAAGGATGGGCCTAGAGTTCAAATGATCTTAAGAAGTTGGGAATTGGGAAATGTGTTTTCAAGAAGGTACCAAGTCTGAAATAGCACTCCCCTGGGGTTCCATGGGATCATTGAGGGTCTTGTCTGTAGTTCTGAAATTTCTGAGATTTGTCACTAAAAGAGTCTTGTAGGTTGTCCGTAGTTCTATCTAGTGGTGTGCTTTAGATTGGCTCTCCAGAAAAAAAAAAAAACTTTATTATAAATTTTACTCATATAAAAGATGTATTGCTCACAACTTACAAATAATATTAAGAAATACAATATATTTTATCATGAGTCTTACATAGTCCACTGATGATTGCAGAAGGCTTTCATTGATTTTTCTGAACTCCTAGTCAACCTGTGGTTGCAATTCAACCATAGTTTGACAAAATCAGACTACAAATAAACACTTGATTACAATGCAATTCAGCAAAGGGGTTGCTCACATCACTGATGAATAAGTACAGTCCCAACATGAAGGACACATCAATTTGTCAATTATGTGAGATATTTTTTAAGTGAGGTTGACAGTTGTGTTCAAATACTAAAAGAACATTTCTTCAATTTTTTTGCGTCCTTCACAATATAACAGCTACAAAGATGGTACAGTTCATGTTTAATGTACATTATTAACATTTTTTGTCACTTTCTTAATTCTAGACAATCAAAAAAACAATAAGTCAAGGCCTGATTTGTGGTGTTTGCTGATTTCCAGGTTGTAAATACTTTACCACACCCGATTTCAAGCTATCAATGACGTGCTGTGGAACATGGAGTTGGGAAGAGATATTCAATAGGACACCATTAGATAGTTTTTCCACCACACAGGCCTAAAAGCATTCTTAGTAGTAAAACAAAGTTAACTAATTAGGAAGTGATGAGTTCTGACTACTATATTTATTATCTTCTTTTTAATTTAATTTCCCAGCATTATTAAAGTATAATTGACAAATAAAAATTGTTTATGTTCAGCATATACAACATGATGTTTTCATATCTGTATACACTGTGAAGTGATTACCATAGTCAGGCTAATTAGCATGTCCATCACCTCACCTTTGTTTTCAATGTAATTTATTTGGTGTCATTGACATTGTATCTAGCAACTTCTCAGATGGAGGTTTTCATTCTAGCCCCAGGTCCAAGGAATGACCTCCTCTAACACATATGCATTCTCTGTAAATGTTAACGAATCAGTCCCTTAGTAGGACAGAATTGTATAGACATGGAGATTGAAGACTTTGGAATCAGACAGACTAGAGTTTGAAACCTGCCTCTCTCTCATTTACTGATCACGAGTGATTGGGCAGGTAGCTTGTACCACTGAGTCTCTCTTTTCTTGCCTATAAAATGGAAATAATGGTACCTCATTTTCACAGATGTTGAAGGATTAAATGAGATATTTTGAAGGTGCTTAATAGAGTCTTCCATGAAGGCAATACCTATCAATGGTAGCTTTTGATATTAAATAACAGCCGACTACTATGCACTCAAAGAACTTTCTCCAAGTAAATGAAATAGTGATTATGGGAGCGGAAAAGTCGAGAGGCTTATGTGTCACTGGGTGGGGGGCCATGTGAGGGCTCCATCTCTGCTTCTGATGCCCGACCTTTAATTCTGTGCCTCAAGGATGAGCTGGGTCACTGGAATCATAGCCAGCCATGTGCCTGTCCTTGATCTTTGATGTTGGGTGGGAGAGACTTTTAAAATTGACTTCTTGGTGTGTGTGTGTGTGTTTTCATTTCAAAAGTAATATATGTTTATGGTAAAAACATCAGAAAGTGTAGATAAGCCCCCAATCTCCAGTAATTCTACACTCTTCAAGAATCTCATAACCTCTATGAACACTTTGATATTTTTCTCCACATATTTTTTTTTCTTTTGTATGAATTGGAGAATACCAGAATTTGCCACACTTGCTTTGGACTGTTGCTGTCCAATGTCATCCTTCTCTGCCTGGCTGGAATGTAGGATGTGTGATCAGGGCTGTGTCTTAATATCTGATTTGTTTTCATAATGCTGCTGCTAGCACAGGGATCTTTGCACACAGTAAGTGATTAATACATACTTATTTAGCAGAAGTGATTGATGATTGGAGGTAGGTATGGACCAGATATGATATGATTCTGCATTTTCAGATTGGGGGTTTTAGCAGTGGAACCCTTTCATTCCAAAGAAACTTCACCTGGAGCCACACTTTATAAAACAGATGAAAATGGGTCACTGGGTGACAGGAGGTCAGAACCAGCACCTTGCTCATAAGTCTGCTGTCCACCCTATCCAAGTGTGTGCAGAGAACCCTGGAGAGTCTTCCTGGACTTGCATCAGAAGCTCTGGCTTTCATGTGTGACCTTGCACATGTGGCTCTGCCCATCAGTTGTGTTAATTCCTACCTCACAGGGTAACTATGAGGACTGACCACTGTGACTTATAAAAGCAGGCGGCAGACATGGAGCCTGGTGCAGAGTAAGCACCCAGAAGATGTCACCCACCTTATTTATTTCCCTTTCCCCCCTTGCTTCTCTCCCACCTTCCTGGCCTTGCCCTGTCCAACTCTTTTTGCTTCTCTGACACAAGGTTTCTAAACGGAATGTGCCACCTGAGTCAGGTGCTGACTCTTGTGGCCTCCTCTCACACCTCTTTGGCAGGAGATTACCTTACCATGACACCATCCAGCCCTTTCTGGTTCAGAGACTCTTCTGTGCCTGCTGAGGGGTCAAAGCTCGCGGTGGAAACATGTGGGTTCAACTCTGATGCAAACTCTTTTTATTTTCTAAAAAGAGCATTCTTTCTGACTTACAGATCAAGGCCTCCTTAAGGGGCCTTGAGTACCAACTGCTGCCTCCGTTGGAGGACATTAAGTGTTCCTAACAATGGCTCATGTTACTAGTATTTTGGTAGGGTGGTGAAGGACAGAAACTTTGAGATCCAAAGCACCTGATTTCAGATTGTGACCACTCCTCTTAGATCTGTGTCTTTGGGCAGGTCAAGGGTACTCACTCCACACATCAGCGTCTTCCTCTGTAATGCAGGAATGAGAATAGTAACAGTGCCAAGCTCACGGGACTGTTATGAGAGTAAAATTAGACAGCGTGTGTAAAGTGTTTTAAAATACTAACATTTAAAAAACTGTAATCAAAGTTTAAACATGCTCATATAGATTCCTTTTCATACCAAAAGAGAGCCTTCACCTAACCAGTGGAGCATAGGGGTGGGAGAAGTGCACCCAGATGCTGAGAGGAGGAGGGTGCACCTCCACATGTGTCTTGCACATGGTGTTAGCTATGGTTATTCTTCAAATATGTATTAAAACTTAATAAGTAATTGAATAGTGTAATATAATGAATAATTAGATAATACAAAATAATTATACTTTATATTATTTAAATATATTTAATGTGATGTAAATAATTGTATTGTACAACATTGTACAATGAACAATTGTGTAATTGGACTCACTGAAAAGAAGCCTAAACTCACTAGTTTAAAAATGGGAATGGAGCCAGGCTCAGCGGCTCCTGTAATCCTAGCACACTGGGAGGCTGAGGTGGGTGGGTTGCTTGAGCTCAGGAGTTTGAGAGCAACCTGAGCAAGAGACAGACCCATCTCTACTAAAAATAGGAAAACTAGCTGGGTGTGGTGGTGGGCAACTGTTATCCCAGCTACTGGGGTGTTTGAAGCAAGAGGGTCGCTTGACCTTAGGAGTTTGAGCTTGCTGTGAACTATGACACCATGGCACTTAACCCAGGGTGACAGAGTGAGACTGTCTCAAAAAAAAAAAAAAAAAAAAAAAGAATGAAACAATTAAATGTCACTTATTTTGGCCCTAATGAAAGAGATTTATAGTACAATGTGAGTGAGGATGCAGAAAAATAGGACCCTTTGCATAGTTGCTGAGAGTAACTAAAATTGACAGTAAACTTACATGCCCTTTTGAGAATACTACTTCTCAGAATTTATCCTAAAGAAATGATCATTTTTCTAAGCTATAATTTCAAGGCTTTTCATTGTAGCATTGCTTGTGATTATAAAAAGAACCATAAAACAGCTTAAAGGTCCAAAAGTAGGAGAATGATTATGTAAATTTTGGTATCTGACACCATACTGGCACTAAAAATTGTAATAAGCTATGTTCTGTGTAAAACTGTTTTCTCTACAGAGGAAGATTGCATGGTTTATTAAGTGAAAAGAGCAGCTTATAGAACATGTTATAGCGCGATTCATGTCTGTTTAAAAATGTGTCTAGGGGTATCCATATGTGTGTGCACGTGTGTGATCATGCGTGTGTGCACACAGTAAAAATTCTGGAAGTTCTACACCAAACATTTAATAGGGGAGTTTTAGAAGATGTAATCTATCCTTAACACATTTCCGTGGAATTTGACATTTTTATAATAAATATGTACTATTTTCATAATCCGAAGAAAAGAATCAAATTATCTCTTAGGCATTATAGAAAAAAGGAACTTATTGTTTGCGGAGCAAATGCTGCTGTATGTGGGTGATTACAAGGCCTTGGCCTTAGGGCTGGAGAAAAGCTAAGAGCTTTTATACTCGCGCAGTGGGGGGCGAAGTGATAAGGATCCAGTCTAAATCTGTGTTTGTGGTGGGGAAGCTTTACAGAGAAAGTAACATTTGAACTTGGCCTTGAAGGAAGAGAATCAGTGGGACCTAGGAAAAAGCATCTGACTTGATAAAGCCATTGGTACATAAACTGCTTATAGTCAGAACTTAAAGTGATGGGTTTTCCTTCCAGAACTGCCCCTCAAAAAAGAAGGAGATGCTTTATATTCAAGTCCTCCAAGTTCCTTCATTCTATGGGATTCATTTTCAATTTTGATTTTGAAAAACCACATTGGCCTGAAATGACCTAAATCAACATTGGTTTTCAATGCATATAGAGGTTGACTAAGGATTTCCGTACTGACTAAAGGATTATTTTTTCAAGCATGACTTCCCAGGGGCAAGCATTAGTTTTGTTATAAATATGCTTTTTAGAAATCATGTTACAAAACACTATAGTAAGTGGTGAGACAGTGAACGTTGTGAATATACGTGTAAGGACAAATTAAGGAAAGAAATAAATTATAATGGCATGTGAAAGTAATACTTATGGTTTAGTTTAAAATTTTCATGTTAGCATCATACACAGATTCACGAATAGAAACAAAGATGAAGTTCTCTGGAGAACAGATTCAAAAAAGACTCTAAGGATAATAAAAACTGATACTAGAATAAGATTACTTCATGAAATAGGAAAATGGAAAAAGCATAATTTCTAAATCAGTGTCTGATTTTTGTTTCCCATGTGATTTTACGTGTAACTAAAATATTTTAAGTAGACATTTGGCGCTTTTGTCTACATCAGGTTTTTCTCCGGATTTTCTCCGTGGAAGGGAGTTGCCTCAGAAGGTATGGTCTTTCCTGCGTTTGACGTGACACATACAGTCTGTGTAATGTTCAACTTGTGATACTCTAATAATCCATGGTAGCAACAGCTACTGACTTTGCCCACCTCCTACGAGCTGCGGAATGTGTTTTTTATGTCTTTTAAACTTTATCTTTATTCCTTTCTTTGAACCCTGCAAGACAGATGTATTAGTTTGCCGGGGGGTGCTGTAACAAAATACTGCAAACTGTCAGCTGAAAACAACAGACATTTGTTTTCTCATAGTGCTGGAGGCTAGAAGTCTGAGACACGTTGGATGTAGGCAGGGTTGGTTTCTTCTAAGTGCTGTGAGGAAGAATCTGTTGCAAACTTCTCCCCTAGCTTCTGGTGGTTGGGTAGCAATCCTTGGCTTTCCTTGGCTTGTAGAAACATCTTGTGATACTCTAAAAATCCATGGTAACAACAGCTACGGACTTTGCCCACCTCCTATGAGCTGCGGAATGTGTTTTTTATGTCTTTTAAACTTTATCTTTATTCCTTTCTTTTAACCCTGCAAGACAGATGTATTAGTTTGCCTGGGCATCTTCACAGGGCATTCTTCTTGTGCTTGCATCTGTCTCTCAATTGTTCTTTTTCTTTTCTTTCTTTCTTTCTTTTTTTTTTTTTCTTTTGAGACAGAGTCTCCCTTTGTTGCCCTAGTAGAGTCCCATGGCATCATAGCTCACAGCAACCTCAAACCCTGGGGCTCAAGTTATCCGTTTACCCCAGCCTCCCAAATAGCTGGGACTACAGGCTCCTGCCATAACACCAGGCTAGTTATTCTATTTTTAGTAGAGATGGGGGTCTCTCTCTTGCTCAGGCTGGTCTCGAACTCCTGAGCTTACACAATCCACCCGCTTTGGTCTCCCAGAGTGCTAGGATTACAGGCCTGAGCCACCACACTAGCCCCAATGTTTCCTTTTGTTAAGGACACCAGTCATACCGGAGTAGGGCCCTAATAGCCTTGTTAAACTTGATTACCTCTGCAAGGACCCTATTTCCAAGAAGGGCTGCATTCTGAGTTACTAGGGTTGGGATGTCAAATACAAGTTTTAGGAGGGGTGCAAGTCAGCCCATAAGAGCAGATATACTGTTGCCCTTTTATGGATGTGAAAATTAAGACGTGAAGTCACCCAACTAAAAAGTGGCAGAGCCAGGAAGTGAACCCCACTGGGTCTGGAGCCAGCTGTTTTGCCCATACTCTTTAGCCATCCTGCCTTCTCATGGTTGCTGTGACCTGATGGACACTGCCTTGTGGAAATTCTCTCCAAAGGCATGAGGTCTGCAAGGTTTTATCTGAAGGGCTGATGCTACAATCAAACCCTTTCATCCTGACAGCTGTATGTTCAATTTGGAACCGTAGTACAAGCAGATACTCTTGTCACGTTTGCATAACTGGTCTTCACCCTGAGAAAACCCAGGAACTAAAACTTGCATTCTTTCTTTTGTTCATTTACTGTTTATTAGACACTTACAGTGGGCAGGTAATGCCGAGAAAATTTAAAATGACAGGACCCTGGCCCTCATCCATTCCTGCTGTTAGATCAGTAGTTCTCAACCTTCTTAATGCCGCAATGTTTTTCCATTGTTACAAAGGGGCTGCGACCCACAGGTTGAGAACCGCTGCGCTAGATAGAGATGGGCATAATCAAATTAAAATTTACAATGGGAAGCCCACCTGTGAGCATAAACTTGGCTTGGAAATTGTGGCAGAACTTTGATTATTAAATAGTTTCAGAAAAATAAACTCATCCCTTTCTGGGTGCTTTATAGCTTCCTCTGGCTTGATAGTGCTTCTTTGAAGAACAGATTTGGGGAGAAAATTGTGGTACCTTTCAGGATTCTGAAACAGTAATGAGCTTTTACTAGGTAAAAGTGGAGGGATAGCAGCCATTCATGGAGCCGCTTGTCCAGTTCCGGGCTGGGTGTTTGACGTGTACTGTCTCATTTCATGTAATTCTTGCAACAACCTGATACATGTATTCTAGGTGTTATTTGCTTGGTCTTATAGATAAGGAAGCTAAGGTTTAATGAGGTGAAACAGGTGCATTCATTCATTCTATAGCTGTCTCCTGAGCACCCTCCTTTTCAGGCACTGCTGAGTGTGCAGTGATTGATGGATACCATCAAAGCTGAGAGTACAATCTGGCTATGGCCTTCTTCAAAGCCTATGCTCTTAACCAACGTGGAGGGAGAAATGTTGTTGAGTTAAAAAGAAGCTGAATAGGGACAGCGCCTTTGGCTCAAAGGACTAGGGCGCTAGCCCCATATACCGGAGGTGGAGGGTTCAAACCTGGCCCCGGCCAAAAACTGCAAAAAAAAAAAAAAAAAAAGAAGAAGCTGAATAGGACCAATCCAAATGAAGCCCCATAGATTGGATAAGAAATTGTCAGACTGGCCAGAATGGCATTAGCTTGCCTGTGATCTCTGCCAACACTGTGAAACTACAATGAAACACTGCTATGGTATCAGTGGCATCAGAAAACCTTGCTCTAGAAAATACAGGGTGGCATTATTGCTAGTGAGAGGTGAATGGAAGGCTGGGGTGAATTTGCTACCAATTATTGATTGATTAATGTCAATACAGGGCTTGGGACCAGGGTTTCACTATAATGTATCTAAAATCATGAGCAGAGCTCAGAGAAATATGCTTTAGTCATTTGATTTCTAAGAGTGTGTTATTCTTGTAATTGTATTTATTCCCCACATCTTGTTTCTCTTAAATTTCTTTATAGCTATAGCCCAGAGACTCTCCACAGGGCCACTGTTGACATTTGGGGCCCGATAATTCTTTGTTGTGGCAGGTTGTCCTGCACATTGGAGAACATTTAGCACATCCCTGGCCTCCACCACTAAATACCAGTAGCATGTTACCTTGTAGTTGTGACAACCAAAAATATCTTCAGAAGTTGCCAGATGTCCCCTGGGGGGCAAAATTGCCCGTGAGGTTAAGAGGGTTGAGAACTAGTGCTCTAGCCCTAGGGGACTCTGGATTATCAGAAGGCCACATTTACTGGGTGTGTGGTAGAAGGCACTGGCAGGCCCAAGGTGTGATAGCAGCCGTGTTGGAGATCTCCCCATCAGGCAGAGGGTGCATGTGGCTGGGCCTTGAAGTGTTTGGAGGTGGAGGAGAGACTAGTGTGAGCAGGAAGGCTCATGGCCTGCTGGGGGCCCAGAAGCATTGTGTGTGGGGAAAGCAGGGCAGGTGGGTTGGGACTGGAGTGTCTGGACTGGCTACACACACCCAGAGGGAGCAGAGACACTCAAAGGCTCTCTCGGGTAATGGGGCTTCTTGTCAGGATATGGGGTCTGTAGCTGGACAGGGACCCTATGGGAGTGACACTCGTTCTGGAGTTTGCAATGTCCCCTCTGGGCTCTCCCAGTGGGGCGGATGCTGCTGTGTCTGTCTGGGCTCTTTCTTATTACTGCTCTGGGTTCCTGCTGGGTCGCGTCTCTTGGAGCTTTCTCTTTATATTCTACAGGCAGACTGAAACCCAGTGGCTTATCTAGTCTCCTTTATCCTTGCTGGACAGAATGTTGGTGCTGGAAACGTCGCAGGTCGTGCTCAACCGACAGGTGACGGCCTCTGGGTCTGGTGCCCAGCTGCTCCAGTTCTCGGCTCTTCTTGCTCATGGATCAGCCTGGGGCTGCTTCCCACATTGAGGAGCATTACAGGGATGTCGTTGGCATGTCTGGAATGACAACCTAAGGGGTTCAGATTCTAATTCTGTAAACATTGAGCAGGTATCTAGGGCTCTGAAGAGCTGAAAGCTGACTCCTGAGGGCCCTGTGTCGGAGAGGCATAGTCCTCTGGTTAAGCCAGGGCTGGGTTCAAACCCCAGTGTTGTAATTTCTGGCTGATTTAGCCGCTGTGAGCCTCAGTTTACGGTTGAGATGATCACAGCACCTACATCTCCAGAAGGCAGAGATTTTGCTTTATTTTTTGTGTGGCTTTTTTTTTCTTTCTTTCTTTTCTTTCTTTTTTTCCTTTTTTTTTTTTTTGAGATGGAGTCTCATTCTGTTGCACTGGGTAGAGTGCCGTGGCATCATCATAGCTCCCAGCAACTTAAAACTCATTGGGGTTAAGCGATTCTCTTGCCTTAGCTTCCTGAGTGCCTGGGACTATAGGCATCTGTCAAAATGCCTGGCTACTTTTTCTATTTTTAGTAGCGATGGGGTCTCACTCTTCCTTAGGCTGGTCTTGAGCTGAAGCAATCCACCTGATGCAGGACAGGTGGCATCAAGGCCTGTCACCTTAGCCCTGGTGGTGTTGGTGTAGCTGTAAGCTGGCCGTGGAACCAGCGAGCTGAAGGGTAGGCAAAGAGGCTCCAGTAGCCCTGAAGGGCAGGACACCTGCTGGGAGACACTGGTGCCTTGCTGTCTCTTCCTGTGCACTTCTGACTGGTGAATTTCATGTGAGTTTCCAAGGCCTGAGAGTTCAGTGGACAGCTAGATGTAACTGACAAAGACCCACACCCTAAAAGTAAATATTGAGTTCTGGCAAAACAACCCCATTGGACTATATATCACCCTGAGCAGAGAGCCTGGAGACAGACTTTTGTGGAGGGGGCAAGAGAACTTGTTACCCACCTGGGTTCTCTCTGCCAGGAGCTTTGAGTCTTACAGTTTTTCTATTGTTTGTTTCTGTGAATAAATCCTGTCTTACCACTGATCTGTGGTCCTTCCATTCATTCTTCCAATCACCGAGACCAAGAACCTAAAACTCCAGTATCGTATTTGGCGAGCCAGCCAGGAGAGAAGTTGCAGTATCACACCCGCCTTGGCCTTCTAGAGTTTTAGGATTATAGGCATGAGTCACTGTGCCCGGCCCATATTCTCTTCATTTGTTGGAGGAAAAAAAAAAAAAAAAGAGGCACAGAAAGGAGAAGTAATTGCCCAAAGTCACACAACTAGAAAGTGGTAGAGCGGTGATTTGAACACAGGTGATCTAGTTCACAACTATTATGCTGGGCCGTGCTGCCTCAGAAGAGTCCCCTGCATGGTCCGATTGTGATGATGTAATCTACCAGCCACAGGCAATCATATGAAGACTCTTCAGAGCCTCTGTTTCTCCGAGCAAAGCTGAAAGTATTTTACATCCCAAATGTGTGATTCAGACTCATGGCATGAAAAATACCTGTGCTGCCTAAGTTGGGTGCTGTCTCTGCTTCATTTTGCATGCGTGCTTAGAGAATATTACTTTCCTTGGCATTGCTTTGTGGCTTTTCAGCATTTGGACACTTACCTATATTATCTCAAGTATACTGTGAACTTCTTAAGAGCCATCCTCTCATCCAGGGCTGCCTCATGTCGTGATCCTGACCATATAGGAACCTATTTATGAACCTGTTTAACCTATTTATGAACCTATTTATGAACCCACATATGAACCTATTTAAACACAACTCACAAACTTCTTTGGTGTACTAGTTTCATTTGCAGTTGGCCATTTCTTGTGCTCAAGGAAACATGGGTTACAAAGGTGGGTGAGGTGAGTTTCTTGTCCTTAAGAGTTTATAATCCAGCAGGGCCAGTCTTCTGTGAAAGCAACCAAATGTAGGAAAAAGCAGATCAAGGAAGAGCTCAGGTAAGACATAAACTGTGGGTCATGGAAATGCTGCAAATGAAAATATTAATTTGGCCTGGAGAGAAGGGAATATTTTATCCAGATTGAAAGGAAAAGTGATAATTCTGTTGGGAAGGAGGGCAAGGTGCTTGTAGGCAGGTGAGGGAATGACAAATGTTGTTAGAGAATCCTAAAAGGCAATGAAAGGGTTTGAACATTATTCTGGAGGCAATGAGGAGCCATTGAAGGATTTTGAGCAGGAGAGTGACATGATCAGGAAGACAAATGGCTCAACTCAAAGGCTGGATGGGGAAGAGGGACTGGCCTCTTGGAGGCCATCTCTTGGGAGGTCACTTCAGTAGCCCAGGTGAATGGTGGTGGGGTAGTGGAGGCAGGAATGGGGCAGGGATGGATGTGTATGATGGTGGAAGTGGATGACATAATCTGGTTGCTGAGCAGCTGCCAGAAGTGATGGAAACGAAGGAGCTGAAGTTTGATTTCCATCAAGATGAGTTCGCAGTGGCAGAGTGACAGAGGGGGCCAGGGCTTGCCCCTTACCCCAGTAGTGCTACATAATAAAATCCTGATACCACATGACCTACAAGTGAGGAATTGTCCTGTCTTCTAATGGATACCTGATAGCAAGAGATCCCAGGCCTTTTCTTTAGCAAGTTGAATTAATCAGAAGCAGGGTGTAGGCTACAGTCAATTCTACCAGCCCTAAACCCACAGCCAGGAAGCAACTGGGGATAGAAGCCACGGGGAGCAGATCAGGGTGGAGAAGATGTTTGAAGAAGCAAGTTCAGAAGTGGGAGAAGCCTGACTCAGGTACATGGGAGACCTGACCAGGGGACTGTGGGAAGGCTGTGAAGTTCAGGCTCACCAATGAGACTTATAATCCCCCAAAGGCCTACCTCTGGTGCGGGCTCATACCTGAGGAGCATGAGGGTCTTTCTAGGTGTCTCAGGTAAGTTTCCCTTCTTCACCTGAGCCTGGCCCCTAGGTTAGTATTTGTGCCCACAGTTCACACTTCCCCTTTTACTCTCATTCACTCCTCAAAACTGTCCAACCCTATATAGCACAGGTGCCATATTTGGTGCTGAGGACACTGGATGAATTCACACCTTGGCTCTGAACTCAAAGACCTCATAATCCCTTGGGGAAGGAACAAAAAGAACTAAGAGTTATGGAATTCAGGGGAGGGAGTGACTCATTTAACCTGGAGCAGCCACTCTGGTGGTCTCCCTCCCAGAGGGAATGATGTTGAGCTGGATTTTGAAGAATGAGGAGCAAACCAAATGCAAATGTGGGGGACAGCCTTTAGGCAGGGGCAATAGCACGAATCCATTTGAAAAAGCCCAAGTGCCCATCGATCCACGAATGGATTAATAAATTGTGGTATATGTACACCATGGAATATTATGCAGCCTTAAAGAAAGATGGAGACTTTACCTCTTTCATGTTTACATGGATGGAGCTGGATCATATTCTTCTTAGTAAAGTATCTCAAGAATGGAAGAAAAAGTATCCAATGTGCTCAGCCCTATTATGAAACTAACTTTTGGCTTTTATATGAAACCTATAACCCAGTTATAACCTAAGAATATGGTGAATCGGCAGAGTGAGGGGAGGGAGGGAGTAGGATTGTCGGCGGGAGGGTGCTAGGTGGGATTACACCTGCAGTGCATCTTACAAGGGAACATGTGAAACTTATCAAATGTAGAATATAATTGTCTTAACACAATAACTAAGAAAATGCCAGGAAGGCTGTGTTAACCAGTGTGATGAAAATGTGTCAAACTGTATATTAACCAAGTGTATGGTGCCCCATGATCATATTAATGTACACAGATATGATTTAATAAAAAAAAAAGAGAGAGAAAGAAAATACCGTATCGTGTACCATCATCCCGATTTACCAGTGTT